>JARQWZ010001566.1:37500-320497 GCA_033150135.1 Gobio occitaniae
GAGATCTTGCATGGTGCCCCAGACAGAGGGAGATTGACCGTCATCTTGAACTTCTTCCATTTTCTAATAATTGCGCCAACAGTTGTTGCCTTCTCACCAAGCTGCTTGCCTATTGTCCTGTAGCCCATCCCAGCCTTGTGCAGGTCTACAATTTTTTTTCCTGATGTCCTAACACAGCTCTCTGGTCTTGGCCATTGTGGAGAGGTTGGAGTCTGTCTGATTGAGTGTGTGGACAGGTGTCTTTTATACAGGTAATGAGTTCAAACAGGTGCAGTTAATACAGGTAATGAGTGGAGAACAGGAGGGCTTCTTAAAGAAAAACAGGTCTGTGAGAGCCGGAATTCTTACTGGTTGGTAGGTGATCAAATACTTATGTCATGCAATAAAATGCAAATTAATTATTTAAAAATCATACAATGTGATTTTCTGGACTTTTGTTTTAGATTCTGTCACTCACAGTTGAAGTGTACCTATGATAAAAATTACAGAATTAGTTCTCCCCACTGTCATCAGTCTTACCTCTGTTTGTTGACAGTTTATCAGCATCCGTCCACTACCCCTTCTCCACACTTACATACACGAAGGAGGGGTACTCTGGGTTTAGGCCAATTTCCGAGTACGGAGCACTCCCCGGACAGCACGCCAAATACTGCAAATACGCATTAAAACTTTACTCCCTCTAAATGAGATGTATGTGTGAACTTGTGAATTTGTAATTATTACAGAAAGATCTTAAAGGGATAGTTCACCCTGAAATGAAAATAGTCATCTTTTACTCACCCTGCTGCTGTTCTAAAGGCCTGGCCTTCTATCTTTTACGGACCTCAAAAGCAGAAATTTAAAAAATAGTCCTGTACGCGCTCCTTCCTATAATGGCAGTGGATAGCGACCAGGCTAAAAGGATTACAAAAAGGATACAAAAGTATAACGCAATGATACAGTGAGACGCACGCAATATATGGAAAGTGTTCAGGAGGCATACTATAAGGTTTTGTGAGAAAGAAACCGTATTATTCAGTCAAAATACTTAGCTCGGCCGTTACTCTGAGCGCGCTCCTGTGAGAGTGCGTCCGAGCCGTCAGCACTGACTCAGCCGACCCTCACGCAATGTTGTCATGACAACTGGTACACAATATTCACTTCAGGAGGTTTTATTAGTAGTATTATTGTATATTTCTTATCATATACCTAGAGATACAGAGAGTCACGTTTGTTTCTATTGAGCCTGATTTCTCAAAATGGTGTGTGTGTGTGTGTGTGTGTGCGCTTCTCTTGGGTACCATGACAACAGTGCAAGTTATAGTAAGCATGAGCACCGCTCGCACACACTCACAGGAGTGCGCACAGAGTAACGGCCGAGCTCAGTATTTTGACTGAATAATACGGTTTCTTTCTCGCAAAACCTTATAGAATGCCTCCTGAACACTTTCCATATATGGCGCGCGCAAGGACGTAGATTTGGTTTGAACATTGGGGGGTTGAACGTTGATATGCTGCCTGTTATTTTTATTTATTTAATGTGTATTGTTATTGGATAATCTATCTATCTATCTATCTATCTATCTATCTATCTATCTATCTATCTATCTATCTATCTATCTATATGCTTTAACTGATTACACATTCAACATATAGGGCCTACAAATATGAAAGAGACAACATTTAGACATTTATTTTAAGATTTTTACATTCCACCTTAATGCGTTTAAATTTTTTTTTAACACATCGGCTGTTGGAACAACTATATTTTGAAATATTGAAAAATGAACTAGCAAAACAGACGGCTGCTTTGGTAACTTGTTATACTGATAGTTATAGCTAAATACATTGCAATGGATTAGCTAGCTAAAATATATGTGGTGTGTGCTTAGCTATTACACAATATTCTCATACCTCATTCTCAGTACATGCTTTTTTTTTTTTTTTTTTTGCATCCCTCTCTGGCCAGCAGTTAAATATAGTCCGCTGTGCAGCGCTTCTCTTCATTTTTGGCACTAACGTTACCCGTGTGCTCTCCCATTCAAACACCACTCGCGTTGATTTGGTGAAAGTGCGACTCATTGGTTGGGCGTTACCAATCGGTTCAATGGAGGGGGAGTATTTTTTGTCTGATTTATTATGACAAACTCATATTTGATTAGGAACAAAATTGTTACAAGATAAATGAATTCTACATATTTTTCATTTGATCTACTGTGATTTTCATGTTGAAATATTGGGGGGGGGGGGTTGTAACTGATGGATTTGAATATTGGGGGGTTACATCCCCCCCCATAACCTACGCCCCTGGGCGCGCGTCTCCCAGTTAGTATGGTCGCTATTCACTGCCATTATAGGAAGGAGTGAGTACAGGACTATTTTTAAAAATTCTGCTTTTGAGGTCCGAAAAAGATAGAAGGACACAGGGCATTGGAACAACAGCAGGGTGAGTAAAAGATGACTTTATTTTCTTTTCAGGGTGAAATATCCCTTTAGTATGGTTTAGTTTGGTAACCACAGCGATTTCAGTCAGAATCTCTTTTAGGATAAAATCTATCACAGAATGACATTTCATAAGTGCTTTATTATCATTGGTTGCTTAACAACAGACCTGAGAGTTAAGCACCGAACTCAAGATTTCCTCACTACAGATGAGATTTATAGACAGGATAAGAATCATAAATCAATTTCCGATTTGCTGCTGTAATATGAATTAGTGAAAATCCTAAATGTGTGAACTCAAGACTTATGATAGAAAGTTTCTGTAATAAACCCCTGATGTGTGTTTTCTCTCCATCAGATTCCCATAAGCAGTCTCTGGATCTAAACACAGCACATAAACGCCTCCGTCTGTCTGAGAGTGACAGAGAGATTACTGTCACTGACAGGATACAGCTACCGTATCCTGATCATCGAGACAGATTTGATTATTATCATCAGGTGTTGTGTGGAGAGAGTGTGTGTGGACGCTGTTACTGGGAGATTGAGTGGGGTGGACGTGTGTGTATATCAGTGTCATATAAGAGCATCAGCAGGAAGGGACGAGGTAAAGAGTGTGAATTTGGATGTAATGATCAGTCCTGGAGTTTGTTCTGCTCTCCCTCCAGTTACTCATTCAGACACAATAAGAGAGAGACTGAACTCCCTGTAAAGCCCATCAGGTGTAGAATAGATCACAGTAGAGTAGGAGTGTATGTGGATCACAGTGCAGGAACTCTGTCCTTCTACAAGGTCTCTAAAACAATGAGCCTCATCCACACTGTCCAGACCACATTCACTCAACCGCTCTATCCTGGGTTTAGTGTTTGGTCTGGATCATCAGTGAAACTGTGTTGATGAATCAGGATAGACTATAGAGAGGGATTATACCCATAATGCTTTGAGCTGCATGATAAATCAGTGACTGTGATGTTATATAGTCTCTTATTTTCTCTTCATGACATTAATACTACAGCTGAACTTCTGACAGTGAAATAACATGTCAGAATAAATGTGTAATGAATCCTCATATAGACAGTCCGATCAGTGTGCGTGACGGTGTGTGTGTGTGTGTGTGTGTGTGTGTCACAATGAGTGACGGTGTGTATCTGTGCTTTTCTCAAGCTCTGTTTCAGTCATACAGTTCTTATTGTAGCGTCACATAAATCATTTTATTATTACTATCAAACTTACCTTTCATTAACCCCAAGAAGTCTGAGCTGTTTTGGGGCACTTTAGAAGTTTTGACATGCTCTTACGTTTGTTTGTTTGTTTTTTCAGTTGCTTATAAACACATTAATGGCAAAAGTGTAATTACACTGTTTTCAGGACAAACTGGGCTACCATAATATGTAAGCAACATGTATGTACATGCTTGTTTTTTTGAGAGAAAAATGTTTGTGTGGTTTTTGAAAAAAAAAAGAGTAAATCACTGAATGAAGGCCACAAAACACACAATCGATATGTGTCCACAAGAATTTTGACTAATGGGTGTTGTTGCCTAGAGTTTTTGCTTCAAACTGATGTGAGAATCATTGAGCCTACTCATTCACATAAAACAATATAATAATTTACATTTTGTAAGACACTTTTTCTTTACAAAGGTCATATGCGAAGGGGTGCGAATGATCATGAATAATGCTGTGATTTACTCCTGAGAGACAAAGAACCCATAATGACCTGCATGAATGAGCCTTTGAGTCAGGTATGTGACTGAGGGAGCAACAGGACAAAATAAATATATTTTGTTGTAGTTTATTTAGAATGTAGGCACATTACAAAGGCCTTTTATATCTTAAATTATCAAAAGATTTGACATTACTATTTTATGTTTTAGAAAAGTCTCATGCTAAAAAAAACTAATATTGTGACACTGAACACAATTCAGTTCCCTTTCGAGGGAACTCTCACTGCGTCGGAACGACACTTTGGGGATGCTCCCTTAGCATCAGCGAATCTGAAGTCAGAATGACAACTAGGCCAATCTGATTGGCGTGCGTGATGACGTAACTGTGACGGCATACCCGGAAGTATAAAAGGGGAGCCGGAGCGTAATGTCGGCAGTTATTGCTCTTCAGCATAGCGCTCTCTGTTGAAAACAATTGTCTGTCTATTTACTGTTGTTCTGTCAGAGTGAAAGCAAAAGTGTGTGAAAAAGTGAGAGAGTTTAAGCAGTGTGTGCATCCTTGTCCTCGCTACATGGCAGGCTCGGATACACACCTGCTGTGTGTGCATTCCCTGGGCGTTCAGCATGCTCGAGCGGCTCTCGAGGGAGCTGACGCTCAGGGTGCTCCGCTCTCGGCTGGCCGTGTTCGATGAGGCCGGCCAGCCTCGTGAGCCCCGTGGATCGGTCCCGCATCCACCGAGGCGGTGCGGCGAGCCCGGTCATGGGGCTCACTAGTGGTGTCAACAATAATCGATTCAGCGATGCATCGCAATGCGGGGCATGCACGATTCAGCATCGATGCGGCAAAGTGCCATAATCGATTATGTCACCGTTTATTTTCTGGCCTTGAGTTGGACAATAAAGTTGTGAAGTTTCAATTACTTCCAGGGTCATAACAACAACAATCAAGATGGTTGAGGTGGAGGGAGATGACCGCGATAGACGGGTAATTAAAAACGCACCCAAAGCTTGGAAAGCGCACATCTGGGCACATTTCGGATTCTGACGCCGGCTTCACACCGCACGCGTTAGCAGGGCAGGAGCGGTGGGTATGGAGAGCGGGAGCCCGCGCCCCCATTGTGGATTCACACTGGCAGCGTTTGTCTCGCGCAGATATTGCAAATACAGACAAATATTGTACAGTCACATTTTCCGGTCTTCTCCTCCGAGCCCCGTCTGTCTCGTGCTTTGATTTATGATGGGCAGCATATGCTGTGATTGTGAAACACACGGGGCACTTCACTACATGATTTCATGGTGAAATTTTTTATTTTCCATGTTAATTTGGTCAGTTTTGATCAAGAACAATCCACTGTGGCTTTAATTCAGCGTGAGCAGCGTGGCAAAAATAGACTCGGCGCCGAAACGATCGCGGCACTGCTGCTCCTGCGATGCGATGAGCTGCCGCGCCGCCTCTGCGTGCGGTGTGAATGCTCTAATCTGTTAACATGGGCGCCGAAAAAAATATGCGCTGCTTACGCCCTGCTAACGCGCCTGCCACACTAAAATCAAGCACGAGAATTGACTCTAGTGTCAACGTTACTGTGTGTGTTGCACTGAATATTTTTATTGCTGGGTGCCTGGGTGGTGGTTGTTGTTACAATAGTGTGACTGTAATTACGGATTAATATTTGCACAGGAGTTCATGAAGTGCCCTGTCTTAGAGCTTTTTACTGTGTGTAAAAAAAACCCACTTATGTTCACTGCTGGAAAAAGTTGGCTTAGTTGGTTATTATTGCTCTATATAATTTCAAATGGTTCTAAAGCAGAGAGAAGAGAAACATTTCTCATTCAAAGCACTGAAAGCAGTGATTTATGTTTTCTTTTTCAGGTTTGAAAATGCCATATCCAATACCCTGTACCATTCAATTTTATTTTATTTAATGACATTTATGTCAAAGATACAGGAGAGTGATAATACACACATAGCAGCCAATACAATCTGTTGTTCAATATCTGACTGCTTGTATTGCCTCATGACTGATTAAAAATTTGCCTTGTTGTGTGCAGTAGAATTTTGATGCATCGCAATGCATCGTAGAATTGAATTGAATCGAATCGTTACCTGGTGAATCGTAATCGAATCGAATTGTGAGGGCAGTGCCAATGCACACCCCTAGGGCTCACGGATGGACTGTCAGCGGGACTTGGGACTGCTGAGTAGGGTTGGGTATCGTTTGTGTTTTTTTCGATTCCGGTGCCAAACCAATACTTTTAAAACGGTTCCGGTGCCTGAACCGATACTTTTTTTTTTTTAAAGGCCACAAAACGAGGTGGATGACATTTTAAATGGCTTTTTATTTTTACTTTTTTTATTTAAATTGAACCATTTATTAAAAGTTTAATGTATACTTAAATGTATGAATATAAATAAATACAAAACACAATTTACTTATTTACAAATTATAATTGACTTATTTACAAATTCACAGTAAAACCTAAGCCACCTAACCCAACTACAACAAGCCTAATATAACTCTAAATAACAGTTACAGTAATAACAGCAGTAGGCCTAGTCTGTATTCTTGGTATGCTACTAACCAGCTTCGAGCTTCAGCTTTATTTTGAAATATGATCATATTCTCTGGCTAAATATTTTTTAACGCATCGTCTTAATGTTTCCATGACGACGTGTCATGTTTCTCACATGACACACAGCAGCCGCAATAGCGCTGACAGCTCAGCTGTATCAGGTTTATTTCGTTTTTTCTTTTTATTCAAAATATTCACAAACTTCTTAACTGTGTCACGAACTATCTGATGTTCAAATGTGTGAGTGAATGTGTGTTAGTTGATCTATAAAGCGCAATGGGCGACGCCATGTTAGTTTGCGCCTCAGAATCGTATCTGTCAGATTTACAACACTTGAGTGCATTCTCGTCTTACGAAATACATGAAAGTAAGTGACCAGTGAACTGGAAGAAGAATAGAGTAAACAATATAGTTACTATATAATGTGCATGTATCTGATGTGAATAAAACATGTAACGTTAGTCAAATTATTACCGTCTGAAAGGATTGTCATTGCCGCTTCCATAGACATCAGTGTTTGTTTTTTGCTAGTAGCCTACTTATGAGCATTTAAATGTCTGAAACCTGAAATAAACATGATGTCGTTGAAAACACTGAATAGTTGTCATGAGTTGTGATGTGACCAGCGCTGAGCATCTGTCTCTGGCTCGGTGCCAGCCAAAGCGCGAAAGCACGTTTGAATTTTGGCACCGAAATGAGGAACCGAAATCTGCGTTCTGATTCATTCCAGTACATACCGGTTATATAAGTACCGGTGCCATATTGGAACCGGATTTCGGTACCCAACCCTACTGCATCTTCCCAGTCTTTGTCTGACAGTTCAGATGTTCTCCTTCCCCGTGTGGAAGCATGCGCTGCGGCTTCTTCCCCCGAGGCGGAGGACCCGATGCTTGAGTGGTCTGATTCTGAGGAATTAGACGTGCTCAGCATCGAGGCAGTCGAAGCTATAAGCACTTCTATATTTATGCAAGATTCAATCTCGCGATTGCCGAGGCAGCGCGCAGGTTTTGGGTCTGCAATTAAAGTGAACACACGCGATCGGTGTGCATGGATACTGGTTGGCTTAACGGCTTGAGCCACGTTGCCTCAGCAACGTGTGGGTTTCGAGTCCGTATAGTACGATAAAACTGTATCGTCTGATGATTATGGCTGCAGTCTGAGGATTTAAATGAAATATGATCTGACTCTGAGGAGTTAGATATTCAGCCTGTCATTCAGACCATGTTTCACCGTATTGTGTGATACTGTTTGGCTTTTTTCTCGAGGGATGAAAGCCGATTGTATTATGACGGCTTGGACCATATTGCTGAGGCAACGCGGGGTTTATGAGTCCGTATAAATACAAATAAAACAGTGTCGTCTGATGATTACGGCTACATTTAATTCTGAGGAATTAAATAAAATATAATCTGACTTTGAGGAGTTAGATATTCAGCCTATCATTCAGACTATGTTTCACCTTATTGTGGCTGCATTTAATTCCGAGGAATTCAATTAAAATATTATCTGACTTTGAGGAGTTAGATGTATTTATTCAGCCTGTCATTCAGATCAGGTTGCATGGGTTTGGTGATTATGATGGCATTTAATTCCGAGGAATTGAGTGTCGTGTTATCCGACTTTGATAAGTTGGATACTTTAACTTTAATTCTGTCACCCAAGCGTGTTTAACTTAAGTTAATTTTAACTGTGGGACACATCAGTTTCAGGCAATTGCTAATCGCAGTGTCCGCCCTAGTGTTGCGGCCCTGTCGAGCTGCTCCCTTAGATGAGGCCCCTGCTGGCCAGCCCCCTCTCCCGGGTAGGAGCGATTGAGGTTGCCTCCCCTGTGGAATTTTCGGGAATTTCACCGCGTACGCACACCGAAAATCTTCCTCAATTTCGCCCTGCCGGTTAGCCGCTTCAGGGGGTCGGGGAGGAGGCTCGGTTGCACCCGAGGCCGGCCTCGAGAGGCTGGTTCCCTTAGCAGATTATCTCGGCGCATGGTTATGCCTCCGAATATATCAGCTTGGGGCCTGCGACTGTAGAAAAGGGATACAGACTGCAGTCCGGTTACCTTCCCCCGAAGTTCAGTGGGGTGGTCTGGACGGCAGTGGTCCCTGGGCAGGTTCGGGTAATGGAACAGGAAGTTCACTCCCTGTTGGTAGGGAGGCCACAGAATGTGCTCCTCCGCCAGACAGGGAGTCCGGGTTCTACAGCCGGTACTTCATAGTTCCTAAGAAGGATGGCGAGTTGCGTCCAACTTTAGACCTGAGGTATTTGAATCATTCTTTGAGGAGATTCAGATTCAAGATGCTTAGCAATTCCTCCATTGTTATTCAGATCTGAAGAGGACGCATACTTCCCTGTATCCATCCTTCTGTGGCACAGGAAGTTCCTGAGGTTCGCTTTTCGGGGCAAAGCGTACCAATATCGGGTTCTTCCAGGCGGCCTAGCCCTTTGAGACTCTACACGCAGTAGCGTGTTGACGCCGTCTCAGAGAATTGTGTTCCTGGGAGTCGTATAGGATTCTCTACGTTGTGGGCACAATTGTCTCCCGCACGTATCGAGTCCATACGGGCGGTGGTCTCTAATATGAAGCTAGGCCAAAGCATCACTGTGAAGCAGTTTAAGGACTGCTGGGGCTCATTGCGGCTGCGTCCAACAGAATATCTCTTGGCCTGCTGCATGAGACCCTTACAGTGGTGGCTGGGAATCAAGGGGTTTCTGTATGATCAGGGTAACGCGCAGATGCCTTCGTTCCCTAGTCATATGGAAGAAACCTTGGTTTCTGTCCCAAGGGCCAGTGTTGGGAGCGTCCTGTTGCCCGAAATCCATTTCAACAGACGCCTCCCTCACTGGCTGGGGCATGGCATCAGGGGGGTTTGAGGTCGCACCCTCTATGCAGACTGGCGCATCACATCCTCCTGTGGTCCCAAGGGAAACTGTTGTCCATCAGGGCAATGTATGTCCCGGGGGTCCAAAATCAGGGAGCAGACATCCTGTCGAGGCAGGGGCTGAGGCCCGGGGAGTGGCGACTCCACCCAGAGGTGGTGGAGGCCATGTGCGAGAGGTTCGGCCCAGTGGAAGTGGACCTATTTGCGTCCTGAGAGACGTCCCACTGTCCACTGTGGTTTTCCCTCACGCATCCAGCCCCGCTGGGGTTAGATGCCATGGTTCAGACGTGGCCGAGGCTGCGCCTGTACGCATTCCCCCGATTGCTCTGCTCCCGGGAGTCCTGGAGAGGGTCCGGCGACAGGGAGTCAGCCTACTTCTGGTAGCACCCCGTTGGCCGACTCGAGTTTGGTTCTCGGATATCATAGCTCTGCTAGTAGGTCAGCCGTGGGAGATTCCTCTGAGGAGGGATCTCCTACCTCAGGCGGTGGGTACGATATTTTACCCCCGCCCGGAGATTTGGAACCTGTGGGTCTGGCCCCTGAGGGGGCCGGGTACCTAGAGGCTGGCCTATCGGCAGAGGTGATAGAGACCTTAGTTCCAGGGCTCCGTCTACGAGGAGATTGTACAGCCTCAAGTGGAATGTATTTTCCACTTGGTGCAGGGAGCATGAGGTGGATCCAGTTAACTACCCAGTGGCTTCAGTGCTGGAGTTCCTCCAAGTTCCTCGTTCCAACCTGGAACCTGGCAGTGGTTCTCGAAGGCTTGGCTGAGGCCCCCTTCGAGCCATTGGAGTCAGCTGAACCAAAGAACCTGACCCTTAAGGTGGCTTTTCTCCTCGCCATTACCTCTCTTAGGAGAGTGGGAGATCTCCAGGCCTTGGCGGTAACGCCAACCTGCCTGGAGTTTGCCCCGGGCGGAGTAAAAGCCATCTTACACCCTAGGCCGGGCTATGTGCCTAAGGTGCCATCAAGGGTGGTCAGGTCTTTGGTTCTGCAGGCATTTCATCCTCCGCCTCACGTGACGGCGGAAGAGGGGAGACTTGGCGAAGTCTGCACAGTGGAGGAGATCTCAACAACTTTTGGTGTGTTTTGGCTCACCCAGGAAGGGATTGCCTGCGTCTACTCAGAAAATCAGCAATTGGATTGTCCAGGCAATTACCATGGCCTACCAGGTGCGCAGTTTGCCTTCACCTCTGGCCGTGAGGGCTCATTCCACCAGAGGCATGGCCTCTTCGGTGGCCCTTCTTTCTGGGGTCCCCTTGCAGGATATCTGCGAGGCGGCCGGGTGGGCTACCCCACACACCTTTATCAGGTTTTATAGCCTGGATCTCCCTACGACGCTTGGTGCTAGGGTGCTCCAGTCCTAGTTGTGCCCGGTCTCCGGCTTCACACTAGGGCAGGCGCTACCCTCGGTGTGGCCTAGTGGGTACACGTTCCCCAAAGTGTCATTCCGACGCAGTGAGAGTTCCCTCGAAAGGGAACTGCTCGGGTTATGTATATAACCCATGTTCCCTGAGAAGGGAACGAGCACTGCGTCTCGTCGGCGCGCCTGGAGCGCATGCTTCAGAGCAATTACTGCCGACATTACGTTCCAGATCCCCTTTTAAACTTCCGGGTATGCCGTCACAGTTACGTCATGATGCACGCCAATCGGATTGGCCTAGTTGTTATTCTGACTTCAGATTCGCTGATGCTAAGGGAGCATCCCCAAAGGGTCGTTCCGACGCAGTGCTCGTTCCCTTCTCAGGGAACATGGGTTATATACATAACCTGAGCAGTTTTCAGTAAATACAAATAACTGAATAATTGGTAGTGATGAGTGTTATAATTAAAATGTTTGGGATTTAAAACAACATAATGCAATTATAATTTCATAGAGTATAGTTTGAATTATATATAGTATAGTGTCATTTCAATGGCGAAAATTTTCTGGATCATTTGATTTTGTAAACGATCCGATACACAATACTCAAATATCATTTCGAGCTTCAGTTCATTTATGAGACATGCGTGCAATGCAAGATCGTGGCAGCGCTAATGCCATTGGCTGCTATATTTGCTTCTTATTTATTAAATCCAGGCAATTTGCTGATGAAACATTGATTAAAATGAAGATACAATTTATACAAATTATACAAAAAATATTATAGCCCATATGAAAAAAAAACCCTGTATGGTTCATATACAGCGACCATATATGTTCCTTACTTAAATCAGCCAGAATTCCCTTATGTGTTTCATGTAAGTCCAGTATATGTGCTACACAAAATCAGAGCGTTTATGGCCACTTTCATACTCATGTATGAATACTGTAAAAATCTTATATGAGTTTTACATGTCAACAGTATGTAATGATGTATGGTATTAGTTGAACATACCTGATATTCATATACAAATCATATACAGTTCTTATACTGAATCATATGCTAGTCAAATTAAAGTCATATAGGATTTATTTACATTTTATGTCATTTGTTATATGCATTTCATACATATATTTCATATTTGTTTAATAGGGAAATTGTGTATTTGCTCTTCAAGCTTATATAATATACATAAACTACATATAATTATCATACATGATTTCAGTCAATATTAATGACTTACACAAATTTGTGATGGAAACACTTTTGTTTCAACACAAAATAAAACACAATCAAATTATACTCCATTATTATAAGTCTGTGTATGTGAATATGAGGTAGGATGACAAACCCACTGGAGCAATAATCAAAATCAGAATGTGCTTTATTGCAAACATGTTGACACACAATATACAATTTTTTCTTGGAGTCAGGAGCTTTCAGTATAGAAAAAGTAGTGACATCAGAGACGGTGCCCATGTCTCACAGCCGGTTCATGGAGGAGTTGTCTGCTGAGCTGTGTGGTGTCCCAAAAGGCAGTGATGTGCCACCCAGAGCGCGACGGTGCTTACCTGAGTCACTGGCCGGTGTGGATGATGATGAAGAGGGAAGCTCCTCATTTGAGAGACGGAGGTCAGCAGACACAGCAACAAAGGGGCGGCCGTACTGTGTGTTCTGCAAGAAGCGCACTATTTGGAAGTGTGCACGGTGTGATGTGGCACTGTGTCTTGTCGCCCACAGAAACTGCTTCAGTCAGTGGCAGAGGAGCAGAGGGTCACAAGGTGACTTCTAGACTGTCATTACGTATTCCAGTTTGATTGTTACATTATATAAATACCATGGGCGTCACTAGGCCCTTTTTAGGGGGGCTTCAGCCCCCCCTAAACTTCTGCCCAGCCCCCCTAAAAAATTTGTGATTAACCTTTATAACATATGAAACTTGCGGGAGGCTTCACCTTCTTCCCGTCTTTTTACCAGCGTGTTCTTCAATCCGCTGTGGCGGCGATTAGAGCGCACGTTAGAAGCAAAAGCGCGTGCGTTGATCTGAGCCTCATTGGTCTGTAACCGCTCGTCAATGTCAAAATATTTGAGAAAACCAATCAAATCAGAGTAGGCGGGCTTTATGTACGCACAGATGCTGGCTGCCAAGGCTGAGCGGGAATTTTAGCAGCACGACACAACGTCAAGTGCGAGATATGTAAGTAGCTAAACTAAACATTTCATATTTGACAGCTGCTTCTTTTTTGAACTGTTAAACAAATGACAAAAATATTCAGGCAAATTAATAAACTTTTGTCTAATTTCGCCATTTTTAATTGAAATAGGCCTATGTAATGTCATTTTTAATATAATTAACAAACAAGACATTAACAAAGCCGTTTTCTTCAGATTAGGCCTAAGATTAATAGTAATGAATGTGTGCATATTGTAAATTAATATAATTCCATTTGTAACATTCAGTAAATAAAAAAGCTCATCTTTTTTCAGCCTGTATTGGGCATAAGATTAGTCATGAATGTGTGCATATTGTGAATTAATTTAATACATTTAGTTACCTAGCTTTCCTGTTAGCCTTCAGTAAATTAACATGTCTACAAAAATTATTCATAAAACATATAAATATCAGTCAAACATATGTTTAACTGTCTTCACTGACAAAAATGGAAAAAACTTTATCAGTCATATCTCCCCACTGACATGGTTTTCAAGTTATTATCTCATTTTTTGGCGTTCAGAACATCTTAAAATGCACATATGTAGGTCATGGAAATCAAAATGTTCTCAGTGGAGCCCCCAAACCCCCCTAACTACCTCACATTTGGGATCTCAGTGATTATAAACCTGCCTACATTGTATGATTAAGGGATGTACAATATGGTCATGCAGAATAAGGCATTAATATTTGCTTTATAAGTAATAATAAATACCCAATATCCTAATATGCATACTAATAAGCTACTAGTTAATAGTGAGAATTGGAGCCTAAACTAAAGTGTTACCATTTTTCCCCCATACCCTCACTGGGGGCTGAGCCGCCCTAAAATGAAAATCCTAGAAACGCCCCTGGTAAATACATAGTATATAGTTTACTTGAACCCTTTATTTGCACTGTATATTTCTATATTTGTATTGTTTGCATGTGCAAATGATAATAAATTTCTCTGAAGAAAGATGTTTGCTTCAGTGTTCTGTAATTAAATAACAATTTTCTGTTTACTTTACTCCCTGAACTCTTTTGGACACATCTACATTGTCAGTAAATAAAATACACTTGTCTTCACTCAAAAACGCCTAGAATAATATGATAATAAATGGCTATAACTTGCTGAGGGATTGTTACAGGTAGACAACATTTCATCTGGAAGTCTAAAACAACCAAGTCTAACTTCCTAAAGGAAAAAATCCAAACTTCATGAAGTTCTGTTTGAGTTCACAGTAAAATCACCACATTTTTGCTGCCGTTTTTCTTAAAATTTGATTAATTTAATCCATTCTCAGACTAAATAAATGTACAATTGGGACTTCAAGCTAGATGGAAACTGTAGGTTCTCCTGTTTAAACACTTGATGCTAACAGCTAGAATGGGTGAGAAAAACAAAGAAAAGTAGAGGCAAGTCAGGCACCCCAAAAATGTTCTAGGTCTTTAAGGGTTAAGAGGTTAAGGCAGTTTGAAACTGTTTTTCTCCACGAGAGCTAATCAAATATTTAAACTCAAGACAATATTTAGTGTCTAATTTACTTGAGACAAGTAGCTGTGTAATAAGCGGAATAATGCAGAAATATTGATTTCGATCTTGATTCAGTATGAATTCATATGTATATAGCCTCCTGTACATTATATTTGCCTGCATTCATTACTAATCACTATTATTAACATTTTAAAATTTCACAAATAAGTATAAGCAGTTATGATCTGCAATACTTTTTTGAGCAACTAGACTACATGTATATTTATTAAAGAGCCATACATTTGTACTTTTTTCAGCCACAAAATGACTCTAATTTGCCTCTTTGCATTGGAATTCTCTATTCTCTATTCAACCTTAATTACTGCACTAATTGTAATATAAATAATACAAACATTAGAAGAAATATATTGTAAGTGGTCCTTATTGGACCATAATTATTGCACAAATAGTATTTAGTACCAAAAGATCTCCTCAAAATATTCAATATATATTATTGAACTAAAACATAGGCTATTTAATAAAAAAATAGTTAAGGTAGTTGAAACCCTAAGAAAAGCAGATAGCGTGCCAGTGGAAGAAACTGGACCTTCAGGGCTACCCAGAGTTATCTTACAGTCACAGCCCATTTGATAACCAGCAATTGGGAGATGGTTAATTTTGTTCTTCAAACTTGCCCTCTGGCATGTGTTCATAATCGCCTCAATGTTGATGAAAATGGCTTGTAATGACTTTATATATTAAATCATGTTTCAAATCGTTGCCAGATGATTTGTGGGTATAACAATAAGGCTAGGTTAATCTCACTCTCTTCCATTTCCCTAACATGAAACTTCTACCAGTTTAAGATTTGTTCATTTATTGTCTGAATTGTGTGACTTAATCTGCTGTCATAATTGTGTTTTGGCACTGAACAGGTGTAGTGAATGGGTAAAGACTTTCAGAGAGCCACTATCAAAGTTAAAGAAAGCCATACACCGTTTCTAGGTGCAGCCGTCTACAGTGCTTTTGGAGATATACTCCTCAGATGACCACCCTGGCTACTGTAGTTGGGATCAGAGCCGGATTAACGCAAAGGCAAACTAGGCACGTGCCTAGGGCCCGATTGGCGGGATGGGGCCCAGACAGAGGGACAAAAAAAATAAAAAATTAAAATAAAATAAAATGTACAAATGTCCTATCTACAATTTATTTCAATATTTACTAATTAACTAAAAATAGTGACGATGTTTGTCTTAACCATAGACTGTTACATTATGTCACATTAATGCCAGCCCGTGACTGTATTTATATAGAGGCGCCAGCCAGTTAAGACCGAGGAGACGTCAGTGGCGGTCAGAGGTTAGAGCGGGACAACAAAGCTAGCAGGCAGGTGTGTTTTTTAAGTAGGCTAACATTCAAGATGCTTTCGGGTGCGGCAAAATGTAAAAAGAAAAAAAATGAAGAGGAACAAAAGAAGAGACAATGGGGGGCTTTACAGAAGCTTCTGTCGGGCAGCCGTCCGACAGCTGTGAACCTGCTCGAGTCAGCAGAGCCAGAGGCCGAGCCAGGCCCGGAGACACGGCCCGAAGACGCGGTGGAAGATGGGGCGGGAAATGCGGCGGAAGATGCGGTGGAAAATGAGGCGGAAAATGCGGCGGAAGACACTGTGGTGCCCGCGGGACGCGCCGTCTACATCAGCGCCGTCACAGAACGACAAACTGATGGAAGAACAGCAGCCAGTCAGAAGTGAGCCCAATATCATTTTGCAGCAGGAGCCTCTAGACCCAGAAAGGGTATTAACAAGCTACCCATCTGATCCTGCAAAGTGGGACCAAATTGATAACAGGATGCGTGAGTGCTTTGCACTAAACCATCCCTGTCAAAATATTGGAGATTTCTCTGCATCACAGAGGAAATATGGAGACATTAACCGAAGCTTAACCAAGGAACATTTCTTTAGAAAAAAGCTAAATGGAGAAACCCTGTCAAGAAAATGGTTAGTGTACTCACCGTCTACTGGCACTGTATTCTGTTACTGCTGCAAGTTGTTCAGTATAAGAGACAATCAATTTGTCACTGGATTTAATGACTGGAAAAACTGTGCTAATCGCTTGCATGAACATGAGAATAGTATGGATCATCGTACTGCTGTGCTGAGTCTATCATCACTTGGAAATAAAAATGCACGCATAGATTCAAACATAGTACAGCAACAGGAGTCTGAGAGAGCATATTGGCTCAACATTTTGAAACGTATAGTGGCAACTATTCAGTTTCTTTCTTCACGAGGACTGCCCTTCCGTGGGGACGATGAGTTAGTAGGATCACCCCACAATGGGAACTTTTTGGGCTGCTTGGAGTTAATTAGTCGCTTTGATCCACTTCTGTCAGAGCATCTAGCCAGATATGGAAACAAGGGCAGGGGACATACCAGTTACCTGTCCTCTACAGTTTGTGATGAGTTTATTCAGCTGATGGCTGAGAAAGTTCTGCATGCCATTGTATAAGAAGTTAAAGATGGCAAGTATTTCTCCATCATTGTGGACTCAACACCTGACGTCACACATGTTGATCAGCTTGCTTTGATAATTCGCTATGTCCTGAAGAAAAGTGGTGAGCCTGACGAGAGATTTTTGGAGTTCATACCACTACATGGTCATACTGGAGAACACATGGAGGAAACTCAAATCTGAGTTAAAAGAACTGGACATTGATTTGATGGACTGTCGTGGGCAGAGCTACGACAATGCTAGTAACATGGCAGGGAAATATTCTGGACTCCAAGCAAGAATAAAAAATAAAAATCCTAATGCTGACTTCATACCATGTTCTGCACATTCTCTTAATTTAGTTGGTGCATGTGCAGCAGAATGTTGCCTAGAAGCAGTTTCATTTTTTGGCTTCATTCAAAATCTCTACAAGTTCTTCTCAGCTTCAACTCAGCGGTGGGAGATTTTAACAGCCCATCTCACAAAATGTGAGCGAGGTCTGACACTGAAGAGCCTTTCCGGCACAAGGTGGTCTGCAAGAGCTGATGCAACAAAAGCTCTGAGATTTGGCTACAAAGCTATACAGGATGCTTTGAACGAAATCAAAGTTGACCATGGAACCCCCAGAGCTGCTCAATATGAGGCAAGTCAATTAATAACAGTGATGGAAACCCTTGAAACTGCAGTTATGACAGTACTGTGGGATGAACTGCTGAGAAGAATCAATTTAACCAGCAAAGCATTGCAACAGGTACAAATTGACGTATGTACTGTTCCTATTCTGTACAGTTCACTCATAGAATACATAGGACAGGCCAGAAATGATTTCGATATCTATGAAGCAGAGGCCAAGACTCTCACAGCGACAGAGGGATACAAAGCAGATAGCCAAAGGAGACAAGTGAAGAAAGCTATGTTTGGTGAGTCTGCAGGTCCAGAGGTGCGGCACTCAGGCCGTGAAGCATTCTTGATTGACACACATTATGTCATCTGTGACTGCTTGTCACAAGAATTGAACAATGCAAAGACGCATACAAAAACGTGGAGGAGAAATTTGGTTTCCTTACTAAACGAAATCAATGAACATTGAACAAATCCGTGCAGCCACAGAAAAGCTGAAGAAAATATACCCCCAGGATCTTGAGGAGGACTTTACAGCAGAGTTTTGCCAGTTCATCTCAATGGTAAAAGATGAAGAATCAGTCATGGCCATGTACAAGAAGTTCCTAGAGCTAGGCTTGAGGGATGCTTTCCCTAATGTGGACATTTGCCTTTGCATGTATCTGACATTACCGATTGCAAACTGTTCAGGAGAAAGATCATTTTCTTTGTTGAAACGAGTAAAAACATACAGGAGAGCAACAGTAACAGGAAAAAAACTGAATGCCTTTGCCCTGTTGGCAATTGAAAATGGATTCACAACTGCCCTGGATTTTGAAGACATCATTGAGGACTTCACCTCATCAAAACTCAGGAGGAAGCATCTGTAAATGTAAGTTTTCCATTTAAACATATAAATCTGAATAAGTAAAGTGAATATTAAAATCAAATGTAAGATGCATATAAATTAAATGTATAATATAGGGCTATACTTTCTTCTATAATGAAATGAAATATGAGAAACAAACCAAGTATATTCAAATCTCAAACAGCTGTCTTATGTATACATTTTATTATTTCTCCACAAGATTGTGATGATGCCGTCAAGACGTGTTTCTGCTGTGATGGAGGCCTGTGATGCTGGAAGGCTGAAGATTATGCCTGAGTGGAGCATGCTAAATGGTTTCCTTAGTAAGTGTTGCTGGTTTTATTTATTTTTGTTTTATTTTTTCCAAATATTTTTATTAATTTTCAAATAAGAACAAAGATTAAAAAAAAAAAACGAAACATGTATCACTCACTCTTTAGAGTTAGACATTATTAAATTATAATATTTTGACAATTGGCCCTTTTCACCTCTTTTTTCAATTATTTCCTCAATTAATGACAGTTTGGGAATGTACATAATATCTGTAGTTCTGGAAGACATAAAACTTTTAAGCTGTGAATAAAAAAAAAAAAAAATGTTTTGAGTGAATCTGGTGTTTATCACAATTCTTGAAATGTAAGAAGTATTCCATCCATATACAAGTCTTTAATAGTCTGAATACCTTTAGTTGTCCATAGTTTAAATCCTCCATCCTTATATTTAGTATTATTTATTGTTAGACAGTTTCTAAATGGTCTTGATGAATGTGAAGGGGTCATGTTTGTCTTCTTGTTCTTAATTACAACATTTATAAATGTTGTAAGCTATTGCATTTTGCAGAAAATCTTAATTACAACATTTATAAATGTTGTAAGCTATTGTATTTTGCAGAAAATCTTAATTACAACATTTATAAATGTTGTAAGCTATTGCATTTTGCAGAAAATCTTAATTAAATGTGTTGATTAAATAAAATAAATAAAAAAATAAAATAAAATAAAAGATAAACTTATTTGCTCTGTTTATATAGTTTACTGACACCTATTGGTTATTTACTGGTACTACTGCCTTAACAATGACACTCCCAATGGATGAGGATAATTTAATAGCATTTAATAGAGCCGTGTAATGACGTATAAATAATGAATATCAAAAAATAGTCTGATAGACTGTTTAATATACAACACAACCAATTTGTAACCAAAGACTATGCTATGTAAAATGTGAATTAACTTTTATTAGTAACTTTGGTAAGTTTCAGATTTCAGTTCATAAATAACATCAATGGAGGGGGGCCCAAAAAATGCAGCCTGCCTAGTGTAGTCCGTTTATTTAATCCGGCTCTGGCTGGGATTGCTTTATAGACAATGGAGGTCTTGAACCTTGAAGTGTGTGTCTTTACTGTAACTATTATGGTCACTTGCAGTTCATGTGTGTTGTCAGTATAGTTTAAGATGTTTTTTTTTTTACTCAAATTTTTGTTATGTTTTTGTGAAATATCAGGACACAAATGTGTATAATGACATGGGTATGACATAGGTATTACAAAAAGAGGGTGAAATATGAGGACGTTACCCATGTCCTCACTTTTCAAAATGCTTATAAATCACAGAATGAGGTTTTTTTCCACAGAAAGTAAACTGTGCAGTTTCCTGTGATGGGTAGGTTTAGGGGCAGGGGCAGGGGCAGTGTGTGTGTGTGTGTGTGTGATGGGTAGGTTTAGGGGCAGTGTAGGGGGATAGAAAATACGGTTTGTATGGTATAAAATCCATTACGCCTATGGAATGTCCCCACATTTCACAAAAAAAACCTGTGTGTGTGTGTGTGTGATGACATTAATCTCTGGAATGAGTGTTTGCCATTACAAATGGGTTAAGTGAAACGACAAACTTTAAAGAAGCTGTTTATTCTGAGTGAATCGGATGAAAAGATGATCAGAACATGGGACGAGCTTTAAGTGGATTGGTATCCAGCTCTGTCTGTCACTGGTAATTATGACTACTTTCGTCATTTAGGCTATGAGGATGATTCGAATTAATCTCTGGATTAGTGTAATTATGTTAAAGTGGAATAGCTAAAGATTGCCGTCCATACTGGGTTTGACACCCTTGTCTAAAATTAACAGACAGTCAGAGTTTAAATGATGTCAATTGATTAAAAATGGTAATAAAAAAAAAAAAAACAAGCAAAATGATCTGCCAATGGGGTGAGAAAAATAATCTTATTTCTGTTTGGGACAGAAACAAGATTATTTTTCTCACCCCATTGGCAGATCATTTTGCTTGTTTTAAGCAAAAATTCACTTCATTTTGATTTGATTTTCAAGAAAATTTGAAAAAATATCTTATGTTATTGTACTTATCTAGTAAAAAAGCATCTTGATTTAAGAAATGTTTGATATTTAGACTGGAAACAAGACAAAAAATACTAAGTAAGAAGAGCATTTTTTGCAGTGTAGAAGGTGAAGTGAGAAGTTTGATCAAAGAATGAGGTTTGAATAGAGAGTCGTCAGTAATTACAATGAAGACAAAAGAATAAGATAATTAGACCCATAACTAGAGGTGTGAATGTGTGCTGGGGAGACTGAAACTGAATGGAGCAGTTTGCACCTCAAAACAATAGACACAATAAACTGAATGGAAGCTCAGAAGAAATGACAATAAACATCAGTTATGATTTTAGAGTCTTCTCAAAATAAAATCACATGACATGATTTACATTTACATTTATGCATTTAGCAGACGCTTTTATCCAAAGTGACTTACAATTTGGGGGTACACGAAGCGATTGGTCATGAAGAGTCGAGTGAGCGCAACAAGTGCCCGAAATACTGAGACTGTGTACATTGCTCAGTGTAGCACAGGCTAGAGTAGGGAGGGAAAAAGGAGGAGATAAAGGAAAGAATTTTTTTTTTAAATTTTTTTAATGAGGTTAAGTAGTCACGGAAGAGCTGAGTTTTTAGTTGACTTTTGAATGATGACAGTGATTCTGCGTTTCGGATGGCGTTGGGAAGAGCGTTCCACCAGCTTGGAACGTGATCTTGAAAGCATTTCATAAAATTCAGCGTTTTAGACTTATCATCTTCCGATTTGAAATATAACACGGTCAGACATGTGGCGTTAGCTGTAGTGCATTTCTAGATTGCTACAAGGCCAACTTCAATTTTATTTTCATAAAAATATTTAACAAAAAACAATTTCTAATAACTTTACAAACATTTGAAGCTTAAAACAATTTTTCTCATTATGACAATAATACATTTTGACTTTACAGTAAACTGCCAAGTATCTGCTTTCAAATGATACCACATTTATGCTTTTAGTGCAAAGGGTTCATGAACTGTATCTGTTTTAGTACTGCCATTTCTTGGGATTTCTCAAAAGTGGGGGTGCAGGCTAACAGGTTAATCTATATCAATGATATTGTGGTCTATTCCTCCAGTGTTCAGGAACATTATGGGCATCTCGACAATTGTTTGCGGAACTGGAGACTGCAGGTCTGACGCTAAATTTGAAGAAGTGTAATCTTCTGCAAAAATCCTTGACGTTTCTTGAGCATGTTGTATCGGAAGGAGTGAGGACAGAACATGCTAAGGTGGCAGCCACAAAAAAACTTGCTTTTTAACAAACACTGAGATAATGATTAGTTAAGTTTAAGCCATTGGTACATTTTGATGAATTGTATTGTAATATATCACATTATTGAAGAATGGTTCTTAACAAAGTGAATGCACACAGTAGGGGGAAAGTGTTTTCCTTTATTTTTTTATACTTCAAAACAAATATTATATACATATCAAATCTGGCATAAAGCGGAGAAAATCTTGTTTTTTTATAAGACTACAACATGCAAAAGCAATTTCCTTGGCTTAAAACAGAAAGAAAAAAAAAATAGGTTCACTCCAAGCAGAATCTGTATTTTAACGTTTCTTTTCATGCACACCGAAGATGGTTTAATTCGATTTTTTGCTTGAATCAATCTTTATACTAACAGCTTGTGACTAAACCTTGTAATTCAAGTCTATCCTCAAACTGTCGGCAAAACCATATACAGAAGCTCCACCCACCTCAATAGTGAATGAAGTCCTGCACGTATTTTGGAGTCTGTCTATGCTTGTTTGTAGTGCAAGGTTAAATAAATAACTGGTTCTTTGAATAAGTATAGGCTTTTCTTATTTCAAAGCGTGTAAAGGCTAATGTTTTATCTATTTGAGGAGCGGAAAAGAGCGTCTTTGTCTAGTATTTGCCAATTCAGCCTGTGCGTAACACTTCTTTTACAACTCAAAGTTTTTGCCAAATACTTTAAAAAGCATTAAAAGCTGTACTACACTAACCAGCAATTTTCACTGGTTTCAAAACACACCATGCTGGCTATTACCTGCCATGGCAACATACGGATAAACCCATGCGATCCAACAGTCAATGCTGGCACATTGCTTGCGACTTACATAGAAACACTTGACAACTGAGCGCATTTCACCCATATTGGATGCATCAACGTTACATTTGCATAAGCCGTACTATTTGAATTCATGATTGGTTGACTGCCAAATTAAAATCTTAAACTGAATGATAAAATAATGTTATTAACGGTTAAAGAGATCATATGATGGTTCTAAATAAAACATTATTTTGTGTATTTGGTTTAATGCAATGTGTTTTAGGTTCAAAAAGGCATGATTGTACACATACTGTACATTGTTGTTCCTCTATGCCCCTCCTTTCTGAAATGAGTACATCCTCATCATTCTGAAAAGTACAGTGTGCTCTGATTGGCCAGAGATCCAGTGCATTGTGATTAGCCGAATACTTTAAGCATGACAGAAATGTCACGCCCCCTACCATATGTGGAAGATCAGCTCCCAATGCAAAGCAATATTGACAGATGATAATGTCGGTCCCAGAGTCCTGCACGGGTGCGGGTACCGGGTGACCCGCGAATATTGGTGAAACGGGTGAAAAACATCCTACTGTGTCGGATACGGGTGTGGGTCGGGTCGGACAAGGGAGAACACGGGTCTAAACACGGGTTTAAAACAGTCACGTGCAAACGAATATAGGCCTATATATAAACAATATATGCATGTATATTGTAGATGTGTTCCTAAAAATATGCATATACAAAAATATGCCTTGCCTGTATTCCAAGTTGATAAAAATTTCAAATCCATATCAGTTTATCTGTGGCCGCGCGGCGCGCGCGTGCCCTCACAGAAGAATCACAACCGCGCGCGCAATCTGCCTGTACTGCAGCCGTCAAGATGGATTAAGAGGAATTGAAGAAAAGATAGACGCAAATGTGGAACTTCATCGCTGAGGAAGCACGCAGATAACTGTGGTAACAAACCAAGCACAAGCAGTTCTATCAAACAGTATTTGTGTTTTGTTTCCAGAGTTTTGTCTCTTAATAACACTGTCTTAGTACATTAAGCCACGTTGAGTGTTTTTTTATAATGGTTTTCTATGGTAGGAAAACGTTTAACGTGTAATTATACGCGTTGCGTTCATATTCTGGGCTCATCTGATTTTTTGTACATAGTATACGTTATTAGTATTATGTTTACTGAGTTTGGTCTCTTAATAACAGTACATTAAGCCACGTTAAGCTCCCGGCAGAAGTTGTCCTTGTGTTAATGGTCGTGTAATAACTTCTGTATGCAGGCAATAAACATTTTTGTAAGTGTGTCTATAATGTGATATGCTAAACTGATTTTATTGCGGGTGCGGGTCGGGTGTCGATTCTATTTTAAGCGGGTCTGGTTGGGTGCGGATTTTATTTAGTGCTGTTGTCGGAAAACGGGTCGGATGCGGGTTTAAGCACTGCGGGTACAGGCGGGTGCGGGTTTTCAAAATCGGACCCGTGCAGGACTCTGGTCGGTCCTACCTTATCATGATCACCAAATCTGATCCAGATGATGCAGATGACCAAGATTGATCAACGCTGCGAGCGCAACTGGACCAGAACGTATCAGATTGGTAAATTTGCAATTATGATCGTAGAAACGACAAACAAGCGCTACTCTTTACTGCTCAGGAAGGCTTGGAAAGCCAAACAAAGTCAATTAGCTTTCAGAACTAAAAACACTGTCTCCATGACATGGCGTTGCCGGTAACAACAATAGTACAGCGAGAATAAACGTTATACCGACTTTCTTTGCATTTATATTTTGGCAGTGTTATGAAAATGATTTAGGTTTTACTGGTTTATGAAGGTGTGGCTGAGCCTTAACTTTCACAAAGTATATCTCTTTGGGTTTGAGACTTTGAGCTTTGTAACTCTGCAGATCTTATACATGCACAAACAGCTATATAACACACTAAAGAGAAAGGAAAACAAGAAATTGCATCATATAACCCCTTTAATGGTATTTTCAAATTAGCGTTTCTGCATTTTGGAACATTTATAAGTGATTTCGTTTTTAGGTTCCTGTTAAAATTTAGTTTGAAACGGTTCAGAACCCTGCTTTTATCTCTTGTCCTCTGCTCCTTTTTTCCTGTGTTTTGACCCAGAGACCAGAAGCAATAGCTTCCCTTATAGTATAACAGTTTTAAAAAAAACACAGAAAGCCAGAAAATGTTGTCAATTGCAGGGAAAGAGTTAATACTCAACCCATGCATTACTGTGTGTATAGTAGGGCTGCATGATATTGGAAAAAAACTGACATATGACGATATTTAGTTTTTCTGCGATTATATATTGCAATATGAAAACAATTTCACCAGGGGTCTCATTTATAAAACTTTGCGTATAAACCTTACTAAAAGTGTATGTACGCACAAAAGATAGATTTTACGTACGCACAAAAAAAATTCAGATTTATAAAACCATGTGTACGTCAGAACCTTTGCAAAAATCCCTTTATAAATCACAGCCAGCAGAAGATTGTGTGTACGTGCATCTCCACCCCGTCTCCTCCCTGAAATCACCATATATGGAGCTTATAATGCCTAGTTTTACTATGCATAACCTAATCTGCATATCATTTGCATGCACATTACCATCCACGTGATACCATGTTTAACACTGTCAAAGGTACAAGACATAGAAAAATATTAGATACAGACTATAAATGCCTTACACAGTACATTGCTGACAATCACCCAATATCTTTTTTATGTTTTAGAATAAATATATCAAAATATTCATAAAAACTAAATTGTTTAAAATACTTCTGATATTTTTTTTTTAATTAAGTTTATTCATTCATTTCCACGGGCCAAATGTTATTTTAATTTAAAATATTTTGTTAATTTTAAACCCTTCAACTCATATCCATGCAGTTTTGCTGATAATGTGAACATATAGGATGTTTAGGCTATTTTAATTTAAACAGATAGGCCTACTTATTTATTGCAGTGTAAATACAATCGTCTGCCTCAGGACGTCACTGACTAAGTATTTTTTTAAAAGAAACGTGTAAATCTAAATTTTTTCTTCAAGTTGTATCCTTTAATAACAGTGGTATTTTTCATGATTTTGTGAAGATGTCTTTACACTCCGTGTCCGTGCAGCTGTGGTTGTACAGTAAGCTGTTATCATTGGACCTATTTAAACCGGATAATGGACCGTTCGACCACCGAATCCTGCAGTGTCTGTGATATCGAATTAAGTGTGCATCACTGATCATCGTTCTCGCTAAAACATATTTTGTCATAACATGAGATCTGCAGTTTAGTTTAAAGACGAATTATTGGAATTAGCCTATCCTTGCCGTCATTAAAACAGCGTGTCACAGGAAAAGTGATCAAAAGTCGCACATGTCTATCTAAGTTCATATAATTTTTGTTTAAATTCTGAGTATTGACTTTATGCAATTTCAGTGCATATCGCCATTAATGAAACTGGAACATTAATGTAAATGTGTATATCAATATGAAAACAGAGTTTTAAATTGTTCTTACTTCATTACTTTTCTCACTCTAGTAAAAGAATTTGTGGGCATTTTTGGGGGGGGGGGGGGGGGGGATTTTACTAGATGTATATAGCCTAAACCATAGGTACAAATAACACTGTTGGATTTAATCTTCATGATAATGTGGATATAACGTATGAAATGGAGTGAAAATTAAATGTCATTAATTCTTATAATCGTTCTTCTCACATTTATTTTCTACAATCTAACTTCAGTTCACGACCTCACCATCTGTGTCGCTAATTCTACTCTGATTGGCTGTTTCACTGTGCGGCTCAATGATAGCAGGCACATCTATACTGACCGTCATGACGATGGAGAGATTAGGCATTCAACCTCATTTGTTTGAGCCTGTTTCTGACGAAGATGCAGATTTTGAGGAACAACAACATGTTTTGAGATTGGAAATGAACGCTTCTGAATGATAAGTTAAGTCTTTATTTTAATTAGGAACCTGCAAAATCATTACGTCCATACCAGAACTCAAGCCTAAACGATAACTAGCATATAGCATTAAATATACACATCAGCAGTCACAACTTTTTTAGTATTGTAAAAACATTTTAATTATTGTAATGTGTCCCTGTATGATTTTACAATGATAGCTTCTTCACTTTGAATCACAAACTGAACTGGTAGCACTTAAATATGTTGTTTGTACAGTAACGTTTGAGTTTGACAGTAGAGTACTGATTTAAAAGTCGATTTATTTAGCCAAGCAAAGTAATGTATACAAGCCACCCTTTCATATGTAAAAAAGCGCTTTTAATACTCAGAAAAGCGCTATTATGCAACAAATGGTGGAGAAGGTGACAAGCTATGTGTAAGCAACTAAACTAACGTTTTATGTTACGTATCTACGGTTGTATTTTGTAATTTATGACAACACTGGCATGAAATAATATGTCATTAGACATACTATTTAGTTATGTAAGCTACTTGGATTATCCTATTGTTACTGTACTAGCATCTTGCGTTGAATCTAGACAACAACGTTAATGTTGTCTCTCTAAGAAACTTTCAATTTAATCAGAAATTGTTTAGACAGTCAAGAAGTGGATAAAATCACTTACTGCTTGCAGGTATATGGTTGGAATTGCTTCTTTCTTCAGTGTTGGACGCTGAGCAAAGCCTGCTTGATATTGTCCCAGGTTTGAAAAACTGTCCGTGGTGAAATGGGCTGAGCAAACTAACAACTTTGAATTAAATTGTTGCGGTATCCGATTATAAATAAACATCAACCATGCCTGTTGACATGTTTTATCTGTGGGAAGAGTATGAAACGTCTTCACATCCCCTGCACAGCCTGGAACATAACATTTGTTTCCATGATCTGCCATGTTCGCTATCCTCGCGTGACGCTTGTTTAGCTGCAGAGATTATACGACTGCGCAGTTTCGCCTGACAGTGAACATGTGCTTGCATATGCAAATGTTGGGGGCGTACATATTAATTATTCCGACGATTGCCTCATTCTCGGTGTTACGTTGAGATTTGCCTAATTTTCCATGGTGTTTTTCACAAACAAGATTTACATATGAAGGAGGAGGCAATGGTGTTTGAGACTCACTGTATGTGATTTACATGTACTGAACTCCTGTTATTTAACTCTGGCAAGGTTAATTAAATTTTTCATTCTAGGGCACATTTAAATTTACAAAAGTGATTATCTCTTTGTCTTTAGTTGTTTGATTAACATTGGTGAGACAAACTGCTGCGGGTATATTTGGCTGCAGTTACTTTAAAATGAATGCATGGATCCAATATAATGATATATGGGGCGCCGTTTGTAAAGCGGCTCACGCTGAAAATAACAGCAACATTTTGACACATTTAGCTTCAAACAATGTTTAAAAAACTGGTATGAATTTTTGGCGGTCACTTTTTTAGCACATTTACAACAATATTTGTCAACTTAGAGATATTTTAAATAGTTAAATCTAAATGTTAAATGTTAAATCTAAATGTTAATTGTTAAATCTAAATCTAAATGTTAAATCTAAATCTAAATGTTATATCTAAATGTTAAATCTAAATCTAAATGTTAAATCTAAATGTTAAATCTAAATCTAAATGCTAAATCTAAATGTTAAATCTAAATCTAAATGTTAAATCTAAATCTAAATGCTAAATCTAAATGTTAAATCTAAACGTTAAATCTAAATGTTACATCTAAATCTAAATGTAAAATCTAAATGTTAAATCTAAATGTTAAAACCGGTTATCTGCATTCTGAATTTGCATATTAGTTAAATATTTAGTTTCACCCGAAACATTTAGATTCAACATTTATATTTAGATTTAACATTTAGATTTAACATTTAGATTTAGATTTTGTATTTAGATTTAACATTTAGATTTAACATTTAGATTTAACATTTAGATTTTACTTTTAGATTTAAATGTAACATTTAGATTTAACGTTTAGATTTAACATTTAGATTTAGCATTTAGATTTAGATTCAACATTTAGATTTAGATTTAGATTTAACATTTAGATTTAGATTTAACATTTAGATTTAGATTTAACATTTAGATTTAGATTTAACATTTAGATTTAACTATTTAAAATATCTCTAAGTTGATAAATATTGTTGTAAATGTGCTAAAAAAGTGACCGCCAAAAATTCATACCAGTTTTTTAAACATTGTTTGAAGCTAAATGTGTCAAAATGTTGCTGTTATTTTCAGCGTGAGTCGCTTTACAAACGGCGCCCCATAATGATACGCATCCGTTTTCTTTCTCAGTTGTTTACAACACATAACCGACTGCGTTTACGAGGATACTCGCCGAGATGGGCATTTTGACTTAATTTTGCATGCATAGGTCTGTTCAAGCTCAAAATAAAGAGAAAGAGAACTGAATTTGTGTTCATGTGGACGTAAAAACACATGCAAAAGATTAACTCTCACTCTATGATGGTTAAACTTTGCAACTAATCCGCAAATCATCACAGCTGGGAGACAGTTAGCCCATACAGATCACAGATCAATTACGATCCCTATACTTGACATCACATATCTTGTGACTATCGCTGATGCGCACATCGCAATATCAATGCAAAAACGACGTCATGCAGCCCTAGTGTATTGACAATTTATTGCATTCTTACTTTCTAAGGCGAGTAGGTATGGGCAGCACACAGGCAGCTATGTATGTGTTTGGGCCTGGTGTCATGCTCATGTACTCCCAACGTTCTGTTGCAGGATCATAGCGGTTCACTGATTTGGTATCACTGTAGTTATAATGGCAGTAGCCTCCGATTATGTAGATCTTCCCCTCTAAAACTGCTGATGCTGACCCAACATGAGGTGCTGGGGATGGCATAATGGCACTCCAGGAGTTGGCCACAGGGTCATAGACCTCACAGGCTAATTGATCTACCAGATGGCCATCAGCATCACATGAAACCCCACCAGCCACGTACAGACGGTCGCCCAGGGTCTCCATGCAGTGCAGCGCTCTGTCATTTCTCATCTCAGCCAAGTAAGTGGATCCTTGTTCTGGGTGGTAAAGGATCATAGACAACAGGCATTGGTTCTGGCTGTTTAAGCCTCTGGATAGGAAGATTGTGCCATTCCATACACTGGCTGCATGACAGCTTAGAGCTTGGTCTAATGGGCAGGCAAAACTGGAGAAGTAGAGAATTAAAAAGAAAGGCATTGAAGAGAGGGACAAAAACACTCTTCTTATAACCAACCTATTAGGAAGAGTTTAACTTTTGCAATACATTTGCTATTTAAAGGTATCATGAACCGGCTTAAAAAAAAAAAAAAGTATACTGTTGTCTGAGGTCAACTTATGATGTCCGCGTGTTTTTTACATTCAAAAACATCATAATTCAAGATTCAAGAGATTTATTTGTCATATACACAATTATATAGAGCATATATAACCAGTAGTCAAATGAAAGTCAGGTCCGCTCCATGGACAGTGCAATATTAAATAAAAAAATAAAAATACAACACAGATGAAAAATATACATAGAAGTACAATATACACAGATAAAAAATATTCATAAATATGGCTATGAGAAAATGAATTAAGGTTAATGATGTACAAGAGGCAATATGCATATGTGCATTATACTGTAGTCTTAAATATTAAGATTCACAGGAATGTATAAGAGGTAAAAGTGCAAACGGGTCGACACTGACATTATGTCACATCGAGGTAGTGAATGATGAAGATCTTACTGATAAAGTAAATATTAAGTAGAGACATCAAGATGTTAAGAGGCTGGTTTTGTAATTAAGAGCCTAATGGCCTGGGGGAAGAAACTCCTCCTGAGTCTCTCAGTTTTTGCCATCAGACTACGGAAGCGCTTACCAGATGGCAGCGAAGTAAAAAGATGGTTACTGGGGTGGATGGAGTCTTGATAATTTTAACAGCTCTGCTTTTGCAGCGTTTGAGGTAGATGTCCTGTAGAGAGGGGAGAGCAGACCCTGAGATGCGCTCAGCTAAGCGCACAATTCTCTGAAGGGCTTTGCAGTCTTGATTAGAGATGTTCCCATACCACACTGAGATACACTGAGTCAGTACACTTTCTATGGCCCCTGAATAGAAAGTTTTCAGGATTGCTGGTGAGACCCTGAATTTCCTCAGCTGTCGCAGATGGTAAAGTCTTTGCCTGGCTTTATTTACCTGTGTTTGAATGTGGGTAGTCCAAGTCAGGTCCTCAGAGATGTTTACACCAAGGTACTTGAGGCTTCTCACCCTCTCCACAGGGGTCCCGCTGATCATAAGAGGAGTGTAGGGCTGCTGCTGTCTCTTCCTGAAGTCCACAATCAGTTCTTTAGTTTTGCTCACATTCAGAGAGAGACAGTTGTCCTGGCACCATGATGTTAATCTCTCTACCTCACCCAGGTATGCGGTCTCATTGTTGTTGTGAATGAGGCCCTGAACCACAGTATCATCAGCAAATATGATAATAAATGTGGAGCTGTGGGATGACACGCAGTCATGTGTGTAGAGAGAGTAGAGCAGGGGACTCAGGACACAGTGAATAAGTAATAGGCTATTTTATGCCATGGTTTTGAATTCTCTCTCCTGAATGGCTTGGTTTTTATGGGCGTGCCGCACTGAAGACTTGGAAGTAAACGTCCATGGCTAGGATTGGATAAGATTTGCATATTATAATGAGCTTCAGCTCCTCCGTCAGTACATGTGGGAAATGTTTTGAAAGCATGTGGGAAAATGCCAACCGGGATGAATCACCCACAGGACTTGCAGAATGTCTTTATCAAACAAACACAATGATTTATCTCTCATCCACCCGCGATTGATTGGAATGTTATTTTTTTTATTACTTGGCCCGCCCGATTGGTGGATATAACCTCACTGCAGAGTCAGTAAAATTAGCATGTTCGAAACCTCTGCAATTGTATTTTTCCTTCAAATATCAAGTCAAGAGAGTGAACAACGCACATCAAAAAAGGAATGTTATTTCACTATTTAAGATAGCCCGCTGGCAGGCCGGGCATATGTTTTGGTAGCCCGTCTGGAAAACACATGGCCCCGGGACGTTGGGCTTTGTGAGCCCTGGCCCATAAATAAGTCTGATCCCGAATCGCAATGAACCAACACCTCAAATAAAGGATACTCCAGCCTGTGAGGGCGTGCTAAGGTATGTTCAGTTAGACACGTACACATAATCAATAGATCTATATCAAACGATCTGTAACAATGCAATACTATCACATTTAAAAAACATGTTTACTCACATTAGTGTGTTGCTTCATTCATTCATTAATTAATTCATGTAATCTCACCGTCTGCAAATCCAGTCTCTTGTTTACAAACGAATCCGTGGTGAAATGAAGGAGCAAGCGCACAATGTCTTCCCCACGTGAGCTGGATATTCATTAAAAATAAAGTTCATCTATGCATTCATAATATTGGAATCCGAATGAAGCTTATGCAGTATGTTTATTGCTTAGAAGTTCGATCCGGTTTAGCTCTGTCATGTCAGGCACGAGTCGGTGGGCGGGGCTACAGAATCAGCTGCTGTTCTTCTTCTGTTGAGGCGGTGTTTCACCACACGATGATGTCAAGGTGTAGCACATTCTGAAATTGATCGTTTGCTGGGCCGGTGTCAATAAAACGGTGTTATAATACGCAGATATTTCTTGAAACGAGGAAATAAAAAGATTGGATAGGGAAAGCTCTGGCTACGTTTTGAATTGTTTCTTTTAAAAGTAGACATTTCAAGCAACATATTTCTCATGTCTATTAATCGCGTCGACGCCTCCATGTCGTGATTATATTGACTGCTATATTTCCTAATTGTTTATTAAATCCAGCCAATTGGTTGATGAAACATTGATTAAAAATAAGATACAATTAATACAAAACGAAATTCACTTTAAAGAAAGGCTTTCTACAAACTATAACTTAAAGGTGTCATGAACTGGCTTTTTTTTTAATTATATTGTTGTCTGAGGTCAACTTATGACGTTTGCGTGGTTTTTACATTCAGAAACATCATAATGAAGAAGTAATAGGCTATTTTCTGCACTGGTTTTGAGGCTCTCTGAAAAACGATCGGTTTTAAGTTTATTAAATAAGGTTTTAAGATTGTAACGATCTGTAACAATGCAATACTAACACATAAAAAAACATGTTTTGCAAAACAAGTGTTTTGCACCATTCCTGTCGAATCCAATATAGAAGGCACAGCATTGTGTTTTAACCTCAATAGGCCTTTATCACAGAGGAATTGAATACCGGAAGTGCGCGTCGAAGCAGTGCGCTGATTCTTCCGGTTATGAATGATTTCAATGTGCTGTTAACACCTAGCTGAACAAACAACACTTAAAATAAGCACCTGGAGGATGATTTAAAAATCCGGACATTTTCAGAGACAGGAGAAGAGATAAACTGATCATTACTGTGAACAGGATTTTCCAAACTCTGCTGAATGTGTAGTTTTTTAATCCAACATAAGCCGAGGGTCGTAAACATACGTGATTATTTCACCACACGGTGTCAGTGCTCGTCTAAATAGTGATCGCGATGAAGTGTGTGTGAGACCTGACGAATAAGATCTGAATAAACATATTTATTTCTATTAAATATTTTAGCCATTATTCTGTAATTTTTCATTGACAGTCATTTCACTGTAGCCTACAGTATATGTAATTCACACATTTTTTCCCAAATTCAGTCACACTGTTAACGTATTACTGTTTAAGATTAATTAAATGTTTAACATCGTTAACTTTCTTTAAGGCAGTTACCGCGCATTCATTCATCTATTTAATACTGTCATGAAAATTAACCATGGTTTTATTAAAAATAAAATAAACATAGTTATTGTAGTTTAATCATGGTATTTGTAGTAAAACTAATACAAATTTTAGTCAATCCACGAAAAAAAAAAAAATATTGTCACTACATTCTTACTATAATAAAACCATGTTTAACTTTCGTAAGGGTGTTTATCAGTCAAATTCATAAAAAAAAATGTAACAACAGGTATGAAATATGATTAGTAAGAGAAACACTATTAAAGAGAAGTTGAGCACTGGTTAGCAGGTTAGAAATATATTTATTATTATTCAGAATGCACATTTGGATGGGAACATTTCAGCAGGCTGACGATATGAGACGTAATCCTCCTCAGTTTGGAAATGCATAGGCCTACAACACACAAACACACTCCCGCGTATTATTTTAAAAGAAGGACCTTCATCCTGCCAAATCAGTCTCACCCATGCTTTTAGTGTCAGGAAATGGTAAAATCTGAGGTAAGGATGTCATTATTTAGTATTAGAGCACCGGATCGCTGCAGCAACACCTGCGAGAAGGTTCAGACTTTATAGTTTTGATTGCTTCGCGATGGGACCAGAAGTAGCGGTGCACTGCTTCACTTACCGGAAATAGGAAGTGTGATAAAGGCCTATATGTCTGCAAATCCAGTCTCGACCTGTATCTTGTTTACAATCGATTCCGCAGTGAAATGAAGCAAACAAATGCGCAATGTCTTACGCACGTGAGCTGGAACCGGCATGTTTATTGCTGTGTTTATGTAATCTGTTTGAAAAGAGAGACATGCCCGTCATTCGCGAGCCTCTTCATTATCCACTAATGCGACCACGCCCACGGAGTGCGAGTTCCTTTGTGGTTCAAATCTGACGTGATCCATGAGAACAGAGTCAATGCCTCAACTCAAACACACCAACACTTACATTGCTTAGAAACGCGGTGAGGAGGAATAATCTGAATAATCTAAACAGAGAATTTGTTTATTTCTAAGAGTAAATGCCAGCTGATTGTAAGTTTAAGGTAAGTTTATTATGTTAGATTCTGTGAATATTAAACGCAAAAAGACTGTTTAAAAATGAATCCTGCTGCAACCTAAGATGTCATAGAGGTAAGACTGATTAGACAAGATTTCTTTGGCCTGTTTTGTAGAAAGCCTTTCTTTAAAGTGAATTTTGTTTTGTATAAATTGTATCTTAATTTTGATCAATGTTTTTAATATATTTGCTTCTTATTTAATAAATAATAAACAAATATAGTAGACAATAGTGCTGGCTCGATCATGCATTGCACGCATGTCTCATAAATGAAACAAAATGTCTCCGGTTACTGGTGTAACCTATGTTCCCTGAATAGGGAACGAGACGCTGCGTAGCTACGACACAATGGGAGTGCCTCCCTCACCCTCTGGGTGTGCCGATTGTCTGAAGCCCTTATAGAATCACAGCAATTCATTGGCTGATAGGGACCCACTTTATATTAGGTGGCCTTAACTACTATGTACTAACATTTTATTTAATCATTTGATACATTGCACTTATTATGTACATACATGTTTTTACATTGTACTTACATTTTTAAAAATACCTTCATGTAATTACATCTGTAACTAATTTCTCTAATTGCACTGTTGACAATTCCCTTACACCTAACCCTACCCTTAAACTTACCCATACCACCACACCTGTCCATAATTTTCCCTGATCCCACCTCAATATCAGCAAAGGTGTTTTGCAACACAATATGAACACAGTAAGTACATTGTACTTATTTTTTTTTATGTAAGTACATAGTAGTTAAAGGTCCCATGGCATGGCATTTTTCTATTATTTTATAATGTTTCCTAAGGTGTACTTATATTGTTAGTATGATTTTTACATCATAAAATGTCATAATTTAGAAATAAAAGGCTTTTTTTCAATACTGATGTTTGTCCTCTGGCTGAATGCCCTGTTTCAAGAGGCGTGTCTGCTGTGAGACTTCAGTAAAAACGCCCACTGTTGTGATTGGCTGACATATTTGCATTTGAAATGAGCGGAGGGGGCTTGGTTTAACGAGGTCTACGAGGCACCCAGGCACGAGCTGCTGCCAGAGAGACGGATGGACCTGAGTTCACTTCACATCAGTTCTGTCAGTACGTTTCAGTTCAGTGAACTGTTGTAGTTACTAGAATATACTTCAGGCTAATAGTTTATTTCTAGTTGGAGGGACTGTCACTCATGTCAGAAAGTTAGTAACTCTAGTAAATTATGGATCAGCGCTGACGCGAGACACTAACCGTTTAGAACGATTCAGTCCGATTTGGTGAACTGATTCGGTTCACTAAAAAGAACCGGTTCAAAAGAATGATTAGTTCGCGAACTGGACATCACTAATGTACCAGAGACGGAGCGATTGCTAACAAAAATATTTATAGTAACTACTGAGTTGTGAAAGCACTGTCAGCGCGAGTTTATTTTGTTTGTATCTGAGAGTACTGAATAAATACAGGTCCCAGACATGCCGAGTCCGTCTTAATCATTATTCTACCAACTTTGTAACACATGTAATGTACCATTACAGCTGTCGAGATGAACGAGTTACGAGTAAGTGTTGATTATAGCATTATTTTTAGATATGTTCCAATCATATGAAAAGCGTCAGTGACGCGCATTGAGTACACAGCGCAAACAAAGACACAACAGCATTAATCGAATGTAATCCAGTTTATTGTGGGGCTAGGCTGCCTAGCCCGAATATGCTCACGCTTACCCCCCTTCTGCTTAATCTTGTGCCGCGTTTGGTGCCTCCGCTGTGGGCCAGATGCAGTACTGGGGGTCGGGATGCTGAAGGCCGACCAGTCAGTGCAGCCCGAGCTTCGGCGTGTGTGAGGTTTATCTCTAAAGAGATGTAAGTCTGCCGATGTTGAGCAGAAACGACTGTATGCATATTTTAGAACAGATAGACGCGACGAGTACGTACAAAAACACTGACTCACAAGATAGAAAACACGAAAACACTGTCGGGAGAGAGAGAAGCCGCAGTGTGTGCACAAATAATAATTAATTAGCTACACATAAGAAATCACTGATCACAGATCAGAAGGAACTGAAAAAAGACTTCTGTTTTCATTTGTACATCCAAACACTGAGAAACTGCCAGCGTTCACTCGTTCACAAGCCATGATCTCTCGAGCGCTTACATGGGCGTGCCAGATTCTCTGGGTGGAGGAGAGGGAGGTAACCGTTCCTGTTTTGACGTCAAAACAGGAGACTTCAGGATTGGCTAGTCTGGCCTGTCATTTTCTCAAAGGCAGAGAAAGTTAGCCAGAACTCGGTTTACAACGATCAACATTTCTATCCACTTGGGGACAATATTCAGGCTAGGGGAACTCATATTAACGCACCTCATAAGCCAGCGAAATAGCCTCCTCCCAATGGGAAATCCTCTGCTTCGATGCGGCAAGACCGCGGTGGCCAAAACCGAAGCATACCGAGAGCTGGTTTGATTTTCTTCAACCACCAGACTGATCTACATAACACTTCCACGCTCGGACAGGGCAGAGCAAATTAAGCTTTTCGTCCTCTTCTGAGGCAAAAGGAGGAGGGTGGAAAGAGTGAAGGGTTATAACTTGAGAACAAAACGAAGTGGACAGAACTGAGCACATACCCTGGCCTAGGTCTTAAGGTTACCTTGACTAGATCAGGAGCGAAATCCATACATGCCTCATTAACAGAGAGAGCTTGTAGGTCGCCCCCTCGCTTCAAGGAGCTTTCGTTAGCCCCTCCAGGACAACTGAAAGGTCCCAAGAGGGAATACCAGGGGAGCGTGCTGGTCTCAGGCGACTAACCCCTCGCATAAAAGACGAGACTAACCTATGTTTGCCCAGAGGGACTTCATCCAACTCCCTACGAGCAGCAATGGCAGCGACGTAAACCCTAAGGGTGGTGGCTGCTGCTCCAGTGGCAAACTTCTCCTGCAGGAACTCCAGTACTGAACCCACCAGGCAGCTAACTGGTTCCACCGCATGGGATGTGCACCATGACTCGAAAACCCAAGGATGCCAAATCCTGCCCTGAAGCTGAGACAGTAGGTCCTCTCTGACCAGGATCTCCCAGGGGGGAGAGTCCAGAAGAAGAACCATCTCTGAGAACCAAATCTGGGACATCCAGAATAAGGCCACAAGCAGGAGACTGACTCCGCTCTCCCTCACCCTGCACAGAACCGCCGAAATCAGTTTGATGGGCGGAAATGCATAGAGCTTCAGTCTGGGCCATGGGTGCGTGAATGCATCTATCCCCAATGGCACTGGAGAGCTCAGAGAGAACCAGAGCCGGCACTGGGACAACTCTTTCGAGGCAAAGAGGTCAACCTCCGCTCTGCCAAACACTTCCCAAATCTGAGATGCTGTCAGAGGGTTCAGCATCCATTCCCCTGACCTGAGCTTCTGCCTCGACAGAAAATCTGCTGCGAGGTTCAAGACCCTGGGTACATGGACTGATCTCAGGGACAGGATTTTGTCCTGAGCCCACAGGAGGATACTGCGTGCATGCCTGTCCAGGGTGCGCGACCTTAACCCTCTTGGCGAATCACATGAGACACCACCTCCATGTTGTCCGTCCTGACGATGACGTTGTGTCCCCTGAGAGAGGGGAGAAAGGGTCGAAGGGCCAGGGAGTCAGCTCTAGGCAGTTTATGTGCCAAGAGAGAACCTCCCCCTCCCAGACTCTGCATGCTGGTCTGCCCTAATACCGTGCCCCAGCCGGTCAAAGAGGCATCCGTCGTAATCATTTGATGACGGAAAACAGCCCACATGCTGACTCCCCTCTGGAGAAAGAGAGGGTCCCGCCATACTGATAGGGCGCAAGAGCAACCGCGTTACACCTTCAGTAGGCGAAGAGCTGATCCTGTTGATCGGGTGCCTAAGAGTTTCATCCACCAGAGGAAGGGCCTCATATGAAGCAGCCTCAGGTGAAGCACTGAGGAAGCTGTGGTCATGAGACCCAGGAGCCCGCGACAAGTACCCACAGAAACATGATGGCCGAGCCTGAAGCGGGCCAAACATGAAACGAGACTGGAAATCCGGGCAGGAGCCAAACGGGCCTGCATCAGAACGGAATCCAGATGAACTCCTAAGAAGGTGGTCTGCTGAGCTGGGGTGAGAACACTCTTGTCTGTGTTCACGCTCAAGCCAAGAGACTGAATGTGCTGAAGAGCAACGTCTCTGTGACGAGTCACCAACTCCCTGGAGTGGGCCAGGATGAGCCAATCGTCCAGGTAATTGAGTATACGGATGCCCTGGAGCCTCAAAGGGGCCAGAGCAGCATCCATACACTTTGTGAAAGTCCTCGGCGCCAGGGCGAGGCCGAAGGGAAGGATTTTGTATTGATAAGCCTTTCCCTCAAAGGCGAATCTGAGAAACTTCCTGTGTCGTTGGACGACCGGAATATGGAAGTAGGCATCTTTCAGGTCTATCGTAACGAACCAGTCCCCCGCACGTATCTGAGATAAAATAGCATTCAGCGTTAACATCTTGAACTTTCCTTTGTAAAGGGTGAAGTTCAGACGGCGAAGGTCTAGAATGGGTCGCAGTCCACCCTCTTTCTTCGGAACCAGGAAGTAACGGCTGAAGAAACCACATTCCATTTCCAATGACGGGACCTCTTCCATCGCCCCTTTGAGGAGGGACCGTGTTGACCGCCTCCCCAAACAAACCAGACTGAGAGACTGGGGCGTCCAGCAGGAAGACCTTCTTTACACTTTACAATAAGGTTGTATTAGTTTACATTAGTTATTGTATTAGTTAACATGAACTAACCATGAACAACATCTCTGTTCAGCATTAGTTAATCTTTGTCAACGTTAGTTCATAAAATCCAGCTGTTCATGTTTTATTCATGTTAGTTCACAGTGCATTGACTAATGTTAACAATATTTGAATAATGCATTAGTAAATGTTTAAATTAACATAAAGATAAATAAGTGCTTTATAAGTGCAGTTCATTATTAGTTCATGTTAACTAATGTAAGCTAATGAACCTTATATATATGTGTGTGTGTGTGTGTGTGTGTGTGTGTGTGTGTGTGTGTGTGTGTGTGTGTGTGTGTGTGTGTGTGTGTGTGTGTGTGTGTGATTAATGGTTAAACAGTGTAAATTAATGGTGTGCTGGGCTAACTAGAGCTCTTCTTAAAACATACTTTGTTCTTATATTTTTATAAGTATATAGGCTATTCTTTAGGTAGGAATAAAATACAATACCGTTTTTATTTGTATGTATTTTCTACACTTCTGTGTCTGTCCGGATGTGTGTATAAATGCAAGACGTCACATTAGGCTATTCAATTTGTTTCGTTTTGTGAAGAAAAGGATATGTAAATGTGCAGATGTGAACGTTTGTTCGTGGACGTGTGTTGTTTGGAGGATTCAAACGAATTGTCATTGCTTGCACAAGAGCGCATATGAGGAAAACACTCGGACAGTATGTGAAATAGTATTATAATAAGGGAAAATGTCCCATAGTTACCAAATGACCGTTAATAGTGTTCAAATATAGGCATCATTGTGACACTTACCGCTACATGTTCTTTTCAGGGTGGAATTCTTGTATGCTGAGAGATGTCAGTTCGTTTTGGTGCACACAACATGCATCGCATTATGAAACTATTCTTTTTGACATCTTGGAGTGAAAACAGACTGAACTAGGCCTCGGGCAATCTGCCTCCCGTAGCTCACACACATCTTCGTCTGCTTCGGCCATCATCTTCCGACTAAACGCGCGCTAATTATAAGCGGGAGATGCGTAGCAACCTCTCGCGAAGCAGCCTCTCCAACGTTTCGCGAGACTTGCGAAAGTCATATTAACTTATTTTAATATATATAATATAATTATTACCATTTGACAGTAACGGAGGAACGCCACCGAATGTAACTAAGTAAAAGTACAGTTTTTTCACAAGAAATTTACTTGAGTTTGAGTAAAAGTACCCATCTTTAAATCTACTCTAAAAGTACAAGTTACCCAAAAAATTTACTCAAGTAAATGTAACGAAGTAAATGTAATTCGTTACTACCCACCTCTGCTCATAGGTGGCAACTAAGTGCATACACTCCCATTCAAAGTTTTTTTTAATACTAGAAATTAATACTTTTAATTCAGCAAAGATGCATTAAATTGATCAAAACTGAGAGTAACTCTCTCTTAGAGAGCTTACGACTAATGTACATAAATAATTAAGACTTTTTTAGGGATTATTCAGAATCATCATTCATCAACATACAGTGAATCAGCTTGCAGTATCCTATCCTTATTTATTAGGTAGGTGCTCATGGACAGTATACAGAAATTAAATTGAGACATCTACACAGCTGTATTTGTTTACTAAATGAGCAATTATTTGTCTGTTTCTACATCATATTGTTATGCCAGTGCAGGTTTGTGTGCCTCTTTGTCAGAGGATCATTTTTGTCATTCCAAGACATGGAGAAAGTTATTCATGCTTTCATTACTTCACGCTTAGATTACTGCAATTCATTATATCTGGGTCTTCCTCAGTCATCGCTTGCACGCCTTCAGATGGTGCAAAATGCAGCTGCAAGGCTGTTGACTGGGACAAAGAAATATGATCATGTCACCCCAATTTTGGCCTCGCTTCATTGGCTCCCGATCCATTTTAGAATTCAGTTTAAGCTCTTGTTGTTTGTTTTTAAAGCTCTTAATGATCAAGCTCCTCATTATTTTAAAGATCTTACTCCTCAGTCATCATTCAGATTTTTAAGATCCTCTGACAGGGCTCTTTTATCCATCCCTCGCTCTCATCTTAAAACTAAGGGAGATTTTTCTGTTGCCGCCCCCCCGTCTTTGGAACCAACTGCCCCTGGACATCCGCCTTGCACCTTCCATTAATATTTTTAAATCAAAACTGAAAACGTATCTATTTTCTTTGGCATTTTAATATTACTATACTTCTGTCTGATTGTTTGTTTGGTCTAGCTTCACTTTGTTTCTATTCTACTTTCTATTTCTATTTCCTTTTATAATTACTCTGTTCAGCACTTTGGATAGTTCTCCTATGTTTAAATGTGATTTATAAATAACATTTAGTTACTTACTTACTAGGATCCAATAATGCTGGAACTGATTGCATCGTTATGTTAAAAACACTAGTTTCTCCTCATTTCTTGTTGAGCCAGGTTGAGATAGCATCCCCTGAAGAGGACAGAGTCAGCGTGAGAGAGGAGAGCAGGGAGCAAGAGGAGTACATAGATTACTTTGGCCGTCCTGAGCCTTCTATGCTACAGAACTTCTTAGATCACCACACGCAACAGATTTCCAAAAACCCTGAAGTGCAGAAGGTATTCAAGTGTAAATATGGAACCAACAGGAAGTGGCTCACATATTCCGAGAGACGTCACGCATTGTTTTGTTATGTGTGTATGGCTTTTGGGAAGACAACTGACACCAGCATATTTTTGACTGGAATGTCAGATTGGAGACATACAGTATGCACCAGCGCACAGAGGAGCATGAAAAAAAAGTGTAGCACATCAAAACTGTGCCGAAGCTTTTTTCTTGAGGTGCTCCAAAGCAGACATCAGCAGCATGTTAGCGCATAGCTTTCATAGCTAGACATCACACCACTGAACTTTCAAGTACACCAGTAAATCTGAATTTTGGCCATGACCTGAAACGGGAGTGCCTACCTTTAGCAGGTCTCAAAACAAGCTTCTTATCAAGCCAGCAGTAGCAGGGAAAGAAAATCTCGTCCCCTTCTGGCATGTGGACCGAGATCTTATCGCAGAACCACTGGTTATAAAGAAGACCCATGAACGGCTGAGTGAATGAGTGGAAGAGAGAGCGATTCTCACCTCTAACTGTAAGAGAAGTCACAATGTTACTGCTGTAAGAAGTTTAACATCTATTGTTAGATTGATTGTAAAGAGAAATGGAAAGACCACAAAAATTAAATACATTTGACTTGAATACTCCATAGCAAAGATTTATTACCAAAGGTTTTTGCCAAAACAAGACCTTGTTCCTTTCAGAATGACCTGAACACGAAGAGCCAAGAACAGAAGACTGCAAGCATTTTATAACTTTCTTGTAATCATTTTTGTCAGTCATGACACCCAATCTAAAAATCAATACCTCCTTTTTCCAAATAAAGAAAGGTTTGTAACACTTTATGGTAAAAGGGTACATGAATTGTCATGAATTCATGCATTAATTCATCCATGACTTATGCATTACTACATGCAATAATATCTCATGAATCATCAGGATCTAACAGGAGTTTAAAATCTTTCATTCATGATTTCATGGATGAACAACACCTTGATTAAAACATTAACTAAGATGAGTACAGTACCATGAATTATGGTTTATTACATATGATCATGAAGTTTTCTTTGTTCACAAAAACATAAAGCTACGGTTATAGTACATAAATCACCATGAATTCATACATGCAAGAATACTTGAATTATTAAAGGAATATACAAACGTTTTACTTTTATATTAATATAAAGTTTACTTGATAAAGTTTTAAATATGAATATTTTTCTTACACAATCTCATCGATTCGCTTCAGAAGGCCTTTATTAACACCCCAGAGCCGTGTGGATCATGTTATTTGATGGGCAGATGCATTTTTATTCACTTCAAAAACAGAGCAACTATTACTGCAATTCTAATGCTTGGATTAGCCTGGACTTTTGTAATATAACTCAGATTTTATTCGTCTGAAAGAAGAATGTTATATTCACCTAGGATGACTTGAGGGTGAGTAAATTATGGGCTAATTTTTATTTTTGGGTGAACTATCCCTTTAACATGAGAAAAATTTGTTAAACAATGAAATTCTAAAACTATTCTCAACCATTTGTTTTTGACTTTTGTATCTTTACCATCCACATACTGGATAAATCTGTCATCCATGAACTACACGCATACTCAAGATGACTCTGTACTAGGCCTGTAGCAATTACCATTAAACTTTCTTTATCTAAAAAACAACAACAACTAGCATATCTAGCTATACATTTATTTCTAGCATCAACATTTCCCAAAACTTTCCAGGCCATACTTACATCACTTAAATTATTATCCAGAACACAACCAAGATAATTGACCGATTTATAAGTACACAACCATCAACTTTGACTACCAAGTCATTTACCTTTCATAACTAATGTCTGTTAAAGGGTTAGTTCACCCAAAAATGAAAATTCTGTCATTAATTACTCACCCTCATGTCGTTCGACACCTGTAAGACCTCCGTTCATCTTCGGAACACAAATGAAGATATTTTTGTTGAAAGCTGATGGCTGAGAAAGGCTTCAGATTGGCCTCCATTGGCATTCAGTACATTAACACTCCCAAGACCCATAAAAGGCACTTAAAACGTCGTTACAAAGTCCATCTCACCACAGTGGCTCTACAATAATTTTACGATACGACGACAATAGTTTTTGTGGGAAAAAAAAAAATCAAAATAACACCTTTATCCAGCTTGTTCTTGTCTTCCGTGTGTGCCTCCACGACGCATGCGCGAGAATATGATGCAGATCCGGCGTTCGGACACATGACCCAGAAGCGATTTGTTTACAAGCAGAGGAAGACGCGCGTGTCTAAGCTGTTGAATTCTACATTGATCGTGCTTTAGGTCTCGGCGTAGTTCTCAAAATGGGGCTTAAGTGTGCATTTCATGGATTCCCGAACGCTGGCGCTACGTCATATTCTCGCGCATGCATCGTGGAGGCACACACGGAAGACAATAACAAGCTGGATAAAGGTGTTATTTTGATTTTTTTTTGCGCACAAAAACTATTGTGGTCGCATCGTAAAATTATTGTAGAGTCACTGTGGTGAGATGGACTTTGTAACGACGTTTTAAGTGCCTTTTATGGGTCTTGGGAGTGTTAATGTACTGAATGCCAATGGAGGCCTATCTGAAGCCTTTCTCAGCCATCAGCTTTCAACTAAAATATCTTCATTCGTGTTCCGAATATGAACGGAGGTCTTACGGGTGTCCCACGACATGAGGGCGAGTAATTAAATACAGAATTTTCATTTTTGGGTGAACTAACCCTTTAAGTCTAGATCAATGTAAATGGATACATGACACTTTTAAATCTATATCTACCAATATTATATGAAGCAGTATTCACATACCACGAATAATGACGATGTAGATGTTTCTTGTTCCTCCACTGAACTTGTGTCTTGAGCAGAAGTCGTTTTGAAACTTCTTTCAGTTCTCTTTGTGTGTTTGCTGTAAGCAAGCCAATCCCTTCTGAGCTTTTCCCTTCCTTTGACGGCCTTTGAGAACTGCAAATGTTCCGGAAATTGTTTCCCTTTTGAATCTTCTGGTATCTCCTTCAACGTGTCTGCAACCTTTGTTGCTAACTTTCAGACAATCATTTCCCTTTCATTGTCTGGTAATTCTTCTGATAAATTATATATTTCTTTATATAAATAAACTATATACATTTTTATTGATGTTTTTAAAATTTAATACAATAAAAATCATGTAATCGTTATGTATTTCAATGTCCAATCATGTGACATTTGTATTAATATCGTAATGGTACTTTCTTGTAATAATGAGAATGAGAATGTTTTTTGAATTTTCAAAGCTTTGAATATATGATAGAGTTAGTTATAAGGTATATGTATAATTGTTTAGGCTACAGTCATGTGAAAAAGTTAGGACACCCTATTGAATTCCATGGTTTTCTGTATCAGGACACAAGGAAAAAATCATCTAGTGCTTGGCAGGTCTTAAAATTTGTAAAATAAAACCTCAGATGAAAAACAACACATGACATATTACACTGTGTCATTATTTATGTAGCTAAAATAAAGTCAATATGTAAAAACCGTGTGTGACAAAGTTAGGACACCCTATCATTCAATTGCCTGTAGATCCACTTTTAGCAGCAATAACTTGAAGTAATCATTTTCTGCATGATTTCTCAGTCTCACATCATTCTGGAGGGATTTTGGTCCACTCTTTACAACATGGCTTCAGTTTATTGAGGTTTGTGGGTGTTTGTTAATGCACAGCATTTCAGTCAGGATGAGGTCTGGACTTTGACTGGGCCATTGCAACACCTTCATTCTTTACTTTTTCAGCCATTCTGTTGTAGATTTGCTGGTGATCTTCGGATCATTGTCCGGTTGCATGACCCAATTTTGGCCAAGCTTTAGCTGTCAGACAGATGGCCTCACATTTGACTCTAGAATACTTTGGTATACCAAGGAAGTTCATGCTCAAACTCAATGACTGGGAGGTGCCCAGGTCCTGTGGCTACAAAACGAGCCCAAAATCATCACCCCTCAATTTAAAATGTTAACTGAGGCCTGTAGAGTGTGAGGTGTAATTCTGCAATTTTTTGGAGCATTGCAGTCTGATCTTGGGGGGAAATTTGCTGGGACGTCCACTCATGGGAAGATTGGTGTCTGTTTTGAATGTCTTCCACTTGTGAATAATGTTCCTCACTGTAGAATAATGGACTTCAAAATGTTTGAAAATAGCCTTGTAACCCTTCCCAGATTGACGGCAGCAAAAACTGCTTCTCTAAGATCATTGCAGATGTCTTTCCTCATTGGCATTGTGTTAACACACACCTGAATGCTCTAGTCCAGCAAACTGCCAGAACTTCTGCTTTTATAGAGGTGATCACACTGGCTGGTGATCAGTTAATCAATCACCCATGGCTTTTTTCCATTTTGGGATTATTTTTTGCTAAATAAATAATGACACGGTGTGATATGTCACATGTTGTTGTTCATCTGAGGTTTTATTTTCCAAATTAAGACCTGCCAAGGACCAGATGATTTTTTTTATTATGCCCCGATACAGAAAACCATGGAATTTAATAGGGTGTCCGGTCTGTGTACTTTTTGAGAAGTTCACTTCCTGTTTGGAATGGAATAACGAGAAATGAAAACCAGCTTGTTTATTAATTTTTTTTTTAAATTTAGTTTAAAAAAACGAAAAAAATAATTTTGGCTAAATTTTTCATTTTTCGTTTGTGGTCAGGCAGAATCAGAGTCAGTACGAGTGCGCTTTAATAAAATAATGTCTGAAACCACCACTCACTGTTAACTACGCACAATATTTGAAGCAGAAATATGTTGCTGGTCACTTAATTCGTGTTGCTGTGACTCGCAAGCGACCCCATTAATGTAAGCCACAGTATGTGTCACATCACGTGTAGGATAGAAGCTCACAGAGACGAGGATGAACAGGAGACAGGAATTTTAATAACAAAACTTAGGTCACTTTTAACACATGTAGAATCATAGACGAGAGCAAAAAAAACACTGAGGGAGAACTGAGGGCTTAAGTACACAAGGCAAATGAGAATAACAAGGTACAGGTGAATGATATAACTAATTAGACAAACTGGGGAAAACTGGGTCACAAAGACTTAACCAAAAACACAATAGAAACATGTAACAGATCGTCCCCTGGGAAGGTGCATCCTCGCGCCGTATAACTAGAACAACTGAGGAAGCCCCAAACCCCCCTCAGACAACAGAGGGTTAACACCCACATCACCGGCCCTGCTAAATTCCTACAGTTCTCAACCCTGCCCTGTTGTTTTAAAAATCAATTTGAACTAGATTATGGGGTTGGTTGTGCAGAGTGTGAAATGGGAAGTTTAACTGCTTTGTTTTAAGGTTTGTGGAGGATTTGTGAAAATAAAATGTAATTATCTCATGAATTGTTGTGTGTTCTGACATTTTGTTATTTTTAGAAAACTAGTGACAAACGTTAAGAAAACAAACTATAAAGAGTTTGAAACTATAAACTGATGTGTACACAGATGTTAAATTGCCAGCAATCCACAGTACAAGTGATATGGATGAATGCGTGTAAGTCCAAGTTTATATAATCAACCCCTTTAACTATGTAATTTGGTATTAAAGGTATTTGGTATTATTTTTAATTTTTTTAATACTGTTGTCTGAGGTCAACTTATGACGTCTGCGTGGTTTTTACATTCAAAAACGCCATAATGAATAAGTAATAGGCTATTTTCTGCCTTGGTTTTGAGGCCCTCTCAAGAAACGGTCGGTTTTGATGGGGGTACCGCACTGAAGACTTTGAAGTAAACGCCCATGGCTAGGATTGGATAAGATTAATGTAAATGCAACATATATAAAACTAAATGATGTACAATATTAAAATCAGAATATAGTAATAGAAAGTACCGTATAAGAATAGTTCCCTTGCGATACTACACAAGTACTGCGTTGTTCGTTTTATTCAGATAAATAAGACAAGATGCTACGGGGAAAACTCCTTTTTCTCAGATTCTGAAGCCTTTATACAATCACGCAGTGAAACTGCATGTCGATTGAATCGTAAAGTTAAAGAAAACGACCAATGACGGCACGGTACATGCAAGCCAATGGTGAACGAGCCCACCGAAAGGGGCGGAGACTCGGGCTGTAAAAGCGGCCGTTTCACCATGGCAAAACAATTAATTCTCCTGCAGCGACGTAGATTACATCTCTTCGTTAGAACTCAGATTGAAACCGCCTTCACCTGCAAGCAGCTGGATTCGCAGCTGATCTTCTCGCCTTCGTGCAGTCGATCAGCCCGCCTCCCTGCTCGCCACTCTCTATCCCGCTCGCCGCTCTCAAGCAGCTCTGTTTCCATGCCGCTGTGTTGCAGCCTGGTCAGCGCTTTGCCCACGAGCCGCCTGCAGCCGAGCGAGTGTGTAGAAGCCTTTTAGAGAAAATTTTAGCGATGTTTTTGCCAACGGCGCGCCACGAGTGTGGCACGTGCAGAGCCCCTCTGCACATTGATGACGGGCACAGCGAGTGCGTGCAATGTCTAAGTCTCGCCTCTCTGCGCTCGCGGATAACGGTCTTCTCAGAACGTGACCCCCACCCAGGAACCTGCAAGGAAAAAACAGCGGACTTAGCCCACGCGTGACTTGCTCTCCACACAGGAAGCAGTTCCCCCGTCCATTTCTCCCATCCAGACCAACGACCAATCCCTCTTCTTTCCAGAAGTGCACGACGAGCTGACAAAGTCATGGCGCACTCCCTACTCCTCTGCCTCTCACTTCCGTTGACTGCGCCGGGCAGAAAGGCTATGAAAAGTTACCTTCCCTGGACAAAGCTGTGGCCGCACATCTGTGTCCGCCAGCCGCCATTGGATAGAAAACCAAGGCCGCTCATCCATCCAAGCCTTGTTGCAGCACCACGGCCATCACTGGACGTGCATACACCTCGACTGGTCAAGCAGCGCCCACTTTACACTCTATGGCGGATGAAGCCGTTTTGCTTGACTCACCAGTCTCCTTCTTTTCAGCAGCACAAAAGTCATCCCAGGCTATGCAACACTTTTTTTCCCAAACGCTTCACTTCCTCTGCCCCGAGCCGCCCTAAATAAGCACCTGCTCAGCAGCAGATGCCAAGGGACAAGTCGCCAGCCACCAAGCCAGCGCAGAGCTCTGGCGGTGAGAGAGGGCCCCCGTGTAGTATCGCAAGGGAACGTACTCGGTTACTAATGTAACCTCGGTTCCCTTAGATACGGAACGAGTACTGCGTAATTTGCAGTGCTACACGCAAAGATGCCTCATGCATCGCTTCAGTCGAAACCAATCAGTTTGCCATGGTGAAACGGCCGCTTTTATAGCCCAAGTCTCCACCCCTTTCGGCAGGCTTGAGCGGGCTTGTTCCCCATTGGCTCGTGTGTACTGTGCAATCAAAATGTAAAATAACGCGATCATAAATATTAAACAGCATGTAAATCAAAATTGCCTAATGTTGTTGAATGAAATGTCAATCCAGGATGAGTTACAGGACTTTGAAGCTTTGGAGTGTTAATGAACTCGATCTACTCCATCTGTGTTTTGATCATCGTTCTGAATTCCATCCGGACGTAACGTAAAATGTTGCTTTTTCATGAAACTTGCAACATTCAAGTGTTGATAAAAAAAAGAATGCATGAAGCTAGAATAAAACAGAGGGTCTGTTCTTTGCATGTTCAAGATATTCTGTAAACTTGTGAAAATAACCATAAATGCTGGCGGTGACTGGCATATTTCATGTTTACGTTAACGACATAACCGACTATGTTTACGATGATACTCAACAAGACAGGGTAGGGGAAACACTGAAATAAATAAAAGAGATCTCTTGGCAAAATAACTGGTGTCCGGTCCTGTGAATTAAACAACAACGGGGGGAAAAGTTTAATTTCCAAGTCTACATGTTCTTTCTCCAGTGAATCCTCAGGTGACACTAAAGGTTATCTTTAAATCTGAAACTCTTTCCACACTGATCACATATGAATGGCTTCTCTTCAGTGTGAATTCTCATGTGGTAATTAAGGGTTCATTTACATCTGAAACCCTTTCCACACTGACCTCATATGATTGGCTTTTTTCCAGTGTGAATATTCATGTGTCCCCTAAGGCTTACTTTCCGTGTGAAGCCATTCCCACACTGAGTGCAGGTGCAAGGCTTCTCTCCAGTGTGAACTCTCATGTGACTGTCAAGGGTTCCTTTATGAGTGAAACTCTTTCCACACTGTTGGCAGATGTAAGGCTTCTCTTCAATGTGAACTCGCATGTGCCTGTCAAGGTTTCCTTTATGTTTGAAACTCTTTCCACACTGTTGGCAGGTGTAAAAGCTCTTTCCAGTGTGAACTCTCATGTGGGCTATAAGGCTTCTTTTTTCACTGAAACTCTTTCCACACTGTTGGCAGGTGTAAAAGCTCTCTACAATGTGAATTCTCATGTGACTGTCAAGGTTTCCTTTATGTCTGAAACTCTTTCCACACTGTTGGCAGGTGTAAGGCTTCTCTCCAGTGTGAATTCTCATGTGGACTTTTAGATCTCCTTTATTTCCGCAACTCTTTCCACACTGTTGGCAGGTGTAAGGTTTCTCTCCAGTGTGAACTCTCATGTGCCTGTCAAGGCTTCCTTTATGAGTGAAACTCTTTCCACACTGTTGGCAGCTGTAAGGCTTCTCTCCAGTGTGTATTCTCATGTGGACTTCAAGGTTTCCTTTTTCACTGAAACTCTTTCCACACTGTTGGCAGGTGTAAGGCTTCTCTCCAGTGTGAACTCTCATATGAATTTTAAGGCTTTCTTTTCGAGTTGAACTCTTTCCACACTGAGGGCAGTTGTAAGTCTTCTCTCCAGTGTGAACTCTCATGTGGACTTTAAGGTCTCCTTTATTTCTGCAACTCGTTCCACACTGTTGGCAGTTGAAATAACTTTTTGTCTTTTGAGCTCCTTTTTGCGAGGAACTCTTTTTAGCCTGTGTCGATCTTTCTCCAGTCATGAAGTCATGATGTTTATCATAATGGTCTTTCTCTTCTTCCCTTTCATTAAGTTCATGACTTGCCTCTTTCAATGCCATGAGATCTAGGGCAAAAACAGACACAAAACAATTTACACATTTAAAAAATCAATAACAGTGTATAGGGTAGTATGATCTATAACCTAACCTATCCTATCCTAGGGATCAGGGGTGGGCAGCTTTAGTCCTGAAGGGCCACTGTCTTGCAAAGTTAAGCACGTTCTCCCGTCTGTCTCCCCATGAAGTCCACTCTGAAATGCCAACTGTCCCACTCCTGGGGCTGTATTCACAAAACATCTTAAGGCTAAAAGTAGCTCCTAACTTGCCTATTTACGAGAAAATCTTAAAAATAATGGGCGTGTTTGTCCTAATATTAGGACTCCTAAATTTTTTATAACAACGCACAAAGCATTTTAGCATCCAACCTAGCTCCTAAATCCATGAAACGCTAGGAGTAGTCAAGAGGACTTTGGTCTACGTCACTAAGACAAAATCACTGGCTGTTGTCGCAATCCGCCCTAAGACACTATACAACATTGAGGCAATAGTGATAATAAATGTATCTTTAATAAAAACATAATAATGTCAGATTACCTGTGGTAGTTGTTTTTATGAGTTCACACTTAAGCAAAAAATAAGCAAATTAGGCGCACTGTCTGAGGGGAGTTCTGCCCCACATTGCAGACAGTGAGTGAGGAACGGGGTGGCGGAGGGATGCAGAAAACGGTCGAGGTAACTAGGTGAGTTGGCTATCGGCTGATTAGATAGACTATTTGAATGTGCTAATGATATAATAATGATAATAAAACTTTGTTTATTTTCTGCAATAAGTTTTATGAAGTGGTGAATTAGGATGACACCAGTGCAGGCTATGTCATTTGCAAAACCTGCGAAGCTGTTTATGTTCATGACAGTCACAAGACGGGTACGTCTAACATGGTGCATCACAAATGTGCTAAACCCCAAACGTCCACGTACACCATCACAAGTTTCGTCCGTCGAGATTTCTGGTAAAGGATTCCATCAAGTGGCCCAGACGTTAATTGACATAGGAGCAAAGTTCGGTGCCATTGACCCTGGTGCTATCTTACCCCATCGGCAAACTGTGTGCGATCAGGCAAAGAAGCAGGCTTCCATTGATAAGCAGAAACTTTCAGAGGTCATCCAGAAAGCTAAAGCAGCAACGGTTGTATTGCCATAACCACAGATATGTGGACAGATGAATTTAAATAGAGGGCATACACAGTCCTTATGTGTCACTACATTAGTCAGTGGAAGCTGGAAAATCGTATTTTGGCAATGGTGGAATTTGACCCTACCCTGAAAAAAAACCCAGCGAAAACCTTCATGAGCAGATAACCGATGTGTTAACGTCTTGTGGAATACAGAGAGACAAAATAGTTTTTGTCAGTTACCAGGGCTCGATCATAAAGGCCGCACTCCGGTCCTATCACTGGATTCACACACATCCTTAACACGGTGCTAAGGCATACGTTCAGTAAAAATGGTGACTCCGAGTCCGATGGCATTGAAGATGTAGTGGACATGATCGATTACCTGAAGAGAACTGGTGCGAGCAAGAACACCGTGAATCAAGAATGTGCGATGGAACAGTAAAGTCACGATGTTGGAATCGATACAGAAACAATACCAAGACATAAGAGAGCGGCTAAAGAACTGAGACCAAGAACATAGCCTTAATGGCATCCACCAGGATCAACTCACACACTTGATCGACTTTCTCACACTTTTCAAGTTAGCAATCAGCGAGCTTGAAGGGGAACATTACCCAACCATTCACATGGTGTTGCTCTGGTTTTTCAAACTCAAAAGACACTGTGAGCCCAAGTTTGGAGATCCGCCATACATGAAAAGTCTCCGCTCTCGCGCGTCTGCCCTTCTTGATAAGAATATGTGCCCTACATACAAGTCCCTGAAAATGCTGGTAGAAGAGGACAGACAATAAGTGATTAAGCAAATTCACGAACTTCAAATAGATTAAGATATAAATTAATATAATTACTTAAATCATTTTAAATATTTGGACTGGAAACAAGAAAAAATTCTAAATAAGAAGAGCATTTTTTTGCAGTGTAGTCAAATCTTTTGATCATTTAAAATTAGGGATGCACCGAATCCAGATTTTTGGGGTTCAGCCGAATACTGAATCCACTGGTTAAGATTCTGCCGAATCTGAAACCGAATACCAAATCCTACTCCCATCCTCAATCCATTATCACAGTAAACACATTAATGAATTAAACAACGTCCACAGCAGTGTAATGATGCTCATATTGACCGTTTAACCGTTAGCGATTAATACTATCGGTTAAACGGTTTAAATGTTTTTTAACACTTTTTTGTTTGTTTTTTTGCTGCATGGTTAGCTCCAGACTAACCCACATCACTTAGACATGTTACTTGATATAAAAAAATTAAAAAAACAATAGAAGGTGAGGGTTGAGGTAGGCCTGCTATTTTTATTTGACAAAAAAACGATTCCAGTTCTTCAAACGAATTGAGTGTATTTTAATTTTGTCATCTTCATTTGGTAATTATTTAAGTGAAAAATATTTAGTGTAGGCCTATTTATTATATTCTTTTATTTATATTTTATCTGATCTGCATGCTGCTGTTTGCACGGTAAATTAAGTGTCTTTTTAACGGGTCACAGACACTCGTCATCGTAGTTTTATTTAATGACAATTCAATATTATAATCTTCAGTTAACGGTTAATAATCGGATAATGAGCAGTGGTTGTCATTGGTAAAATTAACCGCTATGATATGCCAGGATGACTGTCCTTCCTTTGCCGTACCTGAAGTTGCTGTATTTTGGCTGTTGTCTGAAGATTCCTTCATGCACAACTCATATTCTTTCAGATGTTTCTTGCGCAAATGTTTTAACAGTGGCTATTGATTAGGGTCCTTGCCATTACGAGACAAATCGGCATTGCAAATTGAACATGTATCGCGACTTGAAACGCCTTCTTTTGACTGAACGTACTGCAAAACAACACGTTTTTTGTGCACGAATTCCATTTTCACTTTCTCACAGCCGACTGCATTCAAACGGTCCACCTAGTAAACGCCTTCCCATAATCAATTGAGGCGTCATTACGTGCGACCAGTGTGTAGTGCAAGCCTAGGCTTCAGTTTGGTGGAAAACAATTCTAAGGTTTGGCAGAAACCGAACCCCGTCAAAAAGCGCAATATTCGGCCGAATCCTGGATTCGGTGCATCCCTATTCAAAATATAATAGGCCTTTGTTGACTACATTCTAAATAAACTACAAAAAAATATATTTCCTTTGTCCTGTTGCTCCCTCTCAGCCACACAACTGAAGCTCATTCATTATGCAGGTCTTTTGTTCTCTCAGGTGTGATACCCTGCATTATTCATGGTTATCATTCATTCGTTCATGCCTCCTCACATACTGACTTTGTAAAGAAATAATGTCTTACAAAATGTAAATGAATATATTGTTTTATGTGAATGAGTAGGCTCAATGATTCTCACATCAGTTTGAAGCAAAACTCTAGGCAACACCCATTAGTCAAAAGTCTTGTGGACAAATATCTATTGTGTGTTTCAAGGCCTTCATTTTAAAACTTTTTTTTTTTTTTTTTTTCAAAAACCACACAAACATTATTCCCTCAGAAATACAAGCATGTACATACATGTTGCTCACATATTATGGTAGCCCAGTTTGTGCTGAATACAGTGTAATTACACTTTTGCCATTAACGTGTTCATTAGCAACTGAAAAAAGCACAAATGTCAGAGCATGTCAAAACTTCTAAAGGGCCCCAAAACAGCTCAGACTCCAGAGGGTTAAAGCCATGATGAAATGAAATGATGAAGGCTTTAAATTTTATTTCAATAATATTCGAGTGCCTTGGATTCTTGATTATCATCAACTCTTAACATGTCCAAACAGGCGTAGCCATCATTTCAAAAGTGAGGGGGACAGAATGTCAAGTGTTATACCAGTTTCTTTTTTTGACGTTTGTCTAATTGATGGTTCTATTTTTAATCTTATATTTTTTTTTGCTTAATTGGCTTAATATGCTATTTATGTAAGCTATCTGGGTCTTTTTGACCCCAAATGATGTTTGCTGAAATGAAAATAATCATCTAAATTGGCATGATAATTGATGTGGTGGTTGATGTGGAATGATACTAGTTGTATGTTTGCGTGAGAAAAAGTGTGTAACAGTACACTCCTAAAAATTATGTGTTAAAAAGGATTCGTAACACATTTTGTGTTACTACAGACACATGATGTGTAAATATTGTGTTCAACTGTTTACACAATTACTGTGTAAAACACATGTAGTAGTACATGTTTATATAAAATGCAGTGGCGTCCCTTTCCAACCGAAGCTTGGCCAGCCATCACGCGTCAAGGTGAGTGAATGTAATTAAACGTGTAAAATAGCAAATATTTCTCAGCCTAACATGAAAATGATTTGTGTTAATTGTCCAGGAAACATTATTTGTTAGTTTTAACCGTTGTTATGCCGTTTCCATGTTCCGTAGCCGAATGTTGTGTTATGGTTAAACGTCAATAGGCCAGCGAGCTCTCACGTTTTGCAACAGTGTTTAGAAATTTATTGTTTTTAAAAAGACTTAAAGGTTAATATGCATGGCACCCTAAGTTTGAACTCGTAATAGTCCTTCCACCAAATTCTATGCGGTAGTTTAAACCACACTGTGGCAACAAGTGTTGTGTAGTTTAAAAACGTGCCACTTTGTGCCACCTGGCATGTCACTGATTATTTAAAATTGTATTGATCACGGGATGAATACATTTAACATTTCTATTTTCTCATTGTATTAAATTATGACTCATATGATTATGGCATTATAATATGTTGTTATTATTATATTGTTTATCTCACGACTGTCTTCATAGACATGCCAGCTTTGGTAATACATTTTTAACAAAGCTGCTGAGCACTTTACACAAAGGTTGTTTCATAATTTGTTAATATAAATATTTCGCTGTTTCTGTTTTATGCACTAGAGTTGGACATTGAATTTTCCAAGATGACAGGTGAGAAAGACATTTTTAACATGAAATGGGAAGGGACGGTTATCTCAAAACAGACCATGTAAACCTGTCTAAAGTGCTTGCAAAATATTGTTGTCAAATATCAAACTACATCATATCAAACAGCTGCTACTTCACGTGGTTTAAAAACAGATATATATTAAACAAAAGACTAAAAAGTTATTTTGAGTCATTTAACTCAAGTCTGAGTCAAGTCTCAAGTCATGAATATCAAGTCAAAGTAAAGTCTAGTCTTTTATTGATATTTGTCAAGCAAGTGAAGGATATTTTTGTTATTTCTCATTATGGTTCAAAGTATTAACAGTGTTTTTATTATGCATTAAAGATTCAAAGTATTAATGATAGTTTTATTATGCATTAAAATTGCTATAGATGTTGTTTGCTATGAATTGAATTACTGATGATGTTGATCTCTATATTTTACTTTACGTAGGAGGTGTGAAAGATTGTGGTTGATATGTGTTGATGGTTTTATATGTCTGGTTATGGTACGGGGTGAAGTAGAGGTGAAACTGCTGGGGTGGGGGATTTCCAAGAAACTGCATAGCCACTTCTGAAGGAACTGAGAATGAATAAACAAAACCATAGAAGGGTATGTCTTATGGTATGGAAAAATACCAGAGCTATGCTGTCTCTTGTGCATGTTCTATCTTTTTGTTAGAGAATGCTTCCTGGAGATTGGTGATGCTGTAAAACCCCATTTAAGGAAATTATGCCATTGGAAGAGACGATGCATGAGGAGGGGACGGAAGATCAAGAATATAAAAATGCATGAAAGAGAGGAGTGAGGGGTTCTGAACTGCGATATGCTTATCGTTGATGTTCTGAATCCTGAGCTCAGATAACCTTTTTTACTCGTTGTTGTTATTCATAATAAATTAATACTTTTAATTGATAATTCGACTCCTGGCCGATCATTGAACTTGGGGTGGACTTTGGGGAGAGAAAAAAAGTCCAACACAAGTCTTAAGTCCTAACTTAAATCTGACTCAAGTCATGTGACTCGAGTCCCCCACCTCTGGTATGTAGCATTTCTTTACCAGTTTTTTGACATATATCATCAAATAAGCTCCCATTGTACACACAGTATGAAATGAACACCCGTCATCCCGCTGTAATTTGTGGGTATTGCGCAGTGGCTGAATCAGGAACAAGCAGAAGATATGCCGATTCTCTGGAAGTGGGCGGAACTAATGCACACGCAGCAATGTCATTGGCTGGCACTCATCTATTACCCTTCCTGTTTTGATTTCAGCAAATCAGTTCGAGCAAATTAACCCTTGTGTGACCGTATGGACGTTTTTTTGTCTTATTCAGTTTAGTTTTTTTGATCATGTCGCTTGTGTTAATGACAGCATTTTGGCACAGGTGTGTATTTGTATGGGAATTTTACCATTTCATCCTATTTTCATTTCCTTTAACAAATCAATTTTACACTAGCAACTCAACCCTTCCTCTCAGGACCTATTGGACAAAAATGTCCCCATTGAAACCCATTAAAACCATCATTTTTAATCCCAGGGCCATTTAAAAATAAAATGTTTGCAATCTTTGTTAATAGGCTTTCATTCTGTTGGCAAGGCTTCAACATTTACATGTTTTTTTTTTTATTTACCAGATGGTGCAATTTCCCCAGGTTTGGCCTCTAAAGCAAATACTCACTTTATTCCCGTGTTCTGCTTCTGCATATATAAAGCCAATTGGATAAATTATGCAGCTATAATTGTGTGTGTGTGTGTGTGTGTGTGTGTGTGTGTGTGTGTGTGTGTGTGTGTGTTAGTACAGATGTCAGAGTGTGGTGTGTATGTGTGCTGGTAATATTTGAGAGAGAAAAACTACTGAACTGCAAATCACAAATCCAACCGCTGTGTATCAGTAGAGCTTTGCTGGCGTCCAATGGGGAAAAGTTGGCACTGCACCCAAACAAACTCTGACTGAAAGCTCCTTCTTTTCAGATATCAACCTCAAATATGGAAAACAACTGGTTTACATTTACGGCTTTGATTTTCTAGCAGTTTTAGAGTTCAACATATTTCATAGAAAATATATCTTATATAAAATACAGGGAGTGCAGAATTATTAGGCACGTTGATTTTCTGATCATATTTTTTTTCCAGGCACATTTGACCAATTCCAAACCACAGTAATCCTAATAACTACTATTGATTTAGTATTTAATAATGTATAAGTGATATATAATTGTTCATGAAGGCTGGAAATGAAAATCACCTTATATTCAGGTGTGCAGAATTATTAGGCATGTTTTCTTTTACAGATAAATTGAGCCAAAAAAGAGATTTAACTCAGACTGAAAAGTCAAAAAGTATTAAATGCCCATGAGAAGGATGCAATACTAATGCAATACTAGACATTGCAGTTAAGGCATGACCATTGGACAGTGAAATGCTCGTTGGGTCAGCAGGATCTGACAAAAACAGGTGGTGAAGAAAAGACACCTGTTAACTGCAAAAGAATTAAGAATTAAGGTGAAGAATTAAGGGTGAAACCATCAGGAACCCTTTTGTCTCCAGCGCCACCATTTTCCAGAGCTGAACCTACCTGGAGTCTCCAGAAGTGAAGGTGTCAGGATCTCAGAGACTTCAGTTAGGTAAAGAATCCTAAAAAATGACCCCCACTAGATAAGAATCACAAGCTGAAGTGTTGTAAAATACATGAAGAAGGTTTTTTTATAGGCTTTATGGACAGATAGGTTGAGAGTGACTCTTGAAGGACCAGCACCGCATCCTCTAGTACCACTGTTTGAAGAATTCATCTTCCAGAATCTGGCAGTACGTTTTGGGAGTTAATTTTTAGTCCATCTCTGCAAAACGGACTTCAGGATGGACTAAAATGAACTCCCAAAACGTACTGCCAGATTCTGGAAGATGAATTCTTCAAACAGTGGTACTAGAGGATGTGGGGCTGGTCCTTCAAGAGTCACTCTCAACCTATCTGTCCATAAAGCCTATAAAAAAACCTTCTTCATGTATTTTACAACACTTCAGCTTGTGATTCTTATCTAGTGGGGGTCATTTTTTAGGATTCTTTACCTAACTGAAGTCTCTGAGATCCTGACACCTTGCACTTCTGGAGACTCCAGGTAGGTTGCAGCTCTGGAAAATGGTGGCGCTGGAGACTAAAGGGTTCCTGATGGTTTCACCCTTAATTCTTCACCTTAATTCTTAATTCTTTTGCAGTTAACAGTTATCTTTTCTTCACCACCTGTTTTTGTCAGATCCTGCTGACCCAACGAGCATTTCACTGTCCAATGGTCATGCCTTAACTGCAATGTCTAGTATTGCATTAGTATTGCATCCTTCTCATGGGCATTTAATACTTTTTGACTTTTCAGTCTGAGTTAAATCTCTTTTTTGGCTCAATTTATCTGTAAAAGAAAACATGCCTAATAATTCTGCACACCTGAATATAAGGTGATTTTCATTTCCAGCCTTCATGAACAATTATATATCACTTATACATTATTAAATACTAAATCAATAGTAGTTATTAGGATTACTGTGGTTTGGAATTGGTCAAATGTGCCTGGAAAAAAAATATGATCAGAAAATCAACGTGCCTAATAATTCTGCACTCCCTGTAATGTTCATAAATCATTTTCATAAACTTTTTTCCCCCACTTTTTAAAGATGTAACTTTTTTTTATTTAAAAGGTAATATTCATGATCCCAGCAGCTCATCAATCTTTAGTGCATTATATATTGTTATTATTAGTAGAATTAATAGTTGTATTATCTTTTAGTAATAATTACTATTGTCTATTTTTACAGAAACACTGAATGACCAACAATGTCTTAAGCACCACCACCAGTTAAAATGACAAACATGCATTCATAAACGGTTACAAAGTTTTAGTTCAGATTAATCAAGCGCTATTTAATGGTAGAACTTTAGTATCATCATATAATGTTTGACCGACTGATGTTAAGAGTGTCCATTCAGATATTTAAAAAGCTGGGACATTTCACAAAGATAAGCTGATTATATATGCACCGTTATGACAGGTGACGTGAATAACACTGATTATCTCTTCATCACGGCACCTGTTAATGGGTGGGATAAAGTAGGAAGCAAGTGAACACTTTGTCCTCAAAGTTGTCCAAATTGTGATGGCTAGATGACTGACCACTGCAGACCGGGAACACCCCGCAAGAGCTGCAGTTTTGGAGATGCTCTGACCCAGTCGTCTAGCCGTCACAATCTGGCCCTTGTCAAACTCTCAAACCATTTCCCCTGCTTCTAAAACATCAACTTTGAGGATAAAAATTATTCACTTGCTGCCTAATATATCCCACCCACTAATAGGAGCCGTGATGAAGAGATAATCAGTGTTATATGAATATTTATTATTCATACATGATTATTATATTAAATAACCACTAGCTGTTTAGTTAAAGTTTTTAAAGAATTTTATACGTGTTTCCATAGTCGGATAAATTACGCTTTAAGAACGGTCACATCACACCGTAACATTGATTTCTCCTCCAAAACTGAAATAAAATATATATTTTATGTTCTGTAAAGAGCTAACCCTTTTCCATTTGTTGATATTGTTGCTTCTGTCAACAAAATGTATCGTCTTCCAAAAACGTGCATCTGAAGAATGACAAGTTTACTCAGGGTATCTGCAGGTTTTTAAGACCATTATGAATTCAATTTAAGACCTATATCATGCAATAAAAAAAAAATACAAAGGAAATGCAGAACCACAAAATGACTTGCAAAGCAAATTAATTTATTCAAATTGAACAAAGTATTAGTAAACTTGCACCTCCTCATAGCTCAATCCACTATAAAATATAGTAAAAAATATTTTTTTGTGAGATCAAAATGACTGATGTGGTAGTCATTTCCAGAAATGTGCATGTTTATTTTTTTCATAATTAGGATGCCACATTTACCATGTCATTGTGTTAGATTCACAATAGTCACACATGGCAATAAAACAAACAAAATGTATGAATCTTGTTTGCTATTACAAAAAAAGGCTGGTCCAGCGGTGCGCTATCTAGCTTTAATAACATGATCGCTTAGGGTGGGAAATATGACCAAAAAGTAAACCACAGCAATAAGCAATTGCTTAATATAGATAAAAAGTAAATTGTCAGTAATAAAATAAGTATAATATATAAACAAAAATATAAAATATAAAAATATTTACGACACAGACAGGAACGGATATAGGCTAGGCTAACTGGAAGAACTGTTAACTGAAGAATAAAATCTGTTTTATGTGTTTGTGGTACAATCTGAAAGAGACTCGCACCAATAACACGAAAGCTGCTTGGCTGCCATATAAGATGCATGTTGGTCTCATTTGTAGTTGTAATGCAGCGAACTATAGATGGACTACTAGTGAAAGAAAGAATTGGGGGTGATTGGCACAAATATCGATTTCGATCTTGATTCAGTATCAATTCATATATATAAGGAAAAATAAGTTTGCCTTAGCACTATTTTAAACGTTTCTTGGGTTAAATTATAAGTGCTCGCATTCATTAATATTCACTTGTGTGCGCTTGTATAAGTATCATTAAGTATCATTAAAAATATTAGGATGCAAGTTATTAACGTTTTAAAATGTCACATTTAAAGAAATCTAGTGTTTGATCATATCTAAATATCTATTAAATGCAAAAGAAAAAAATATATTTAAGACATTAAGACCTTTTTTTTTTAAGGAAAACCCTATTTAATACATTTTAAGGACCCACAGACACCCTGTTACTCCAACCAGCCGGACTGAGGACCTTCACAAGACATTCTTCACAAATATCCTTCATTTCTGTAGAGATGCAGATCTGAATAAAGATCAAATGAGTTCAGCTTTGAGAATAAAACCAACCTGTGTGTTCCTCAGTTTCTTCATCTTTCAAACTGAATACATTTTCAATCTTCAGCTCTTCACTCTCCTCTTTCTTTGATTGTTCCTCAGTTTCTTCATGTTTCACTCTCAATGTTTCTTCAATCTTCAGGTCTTCATTCTCCTCTTTAATAAACAGCATTTTTATAATAGCTTCACGTGGATCTCAGTCGCTTCTCCAGGAGTTTTTCTGTGTGTTTGTTCTGTCTAAGAGGAAAATAATTAACAGAAGAAAAAGAGTGAGTCTCTATCAGCTCTAGTGCAGTATCAGCTCAGTCTCAGTAACACTCAAAACTAGCTCTACAAACTAATAATGAACACTATAGAGAGTTTCATAAAGCTCAGTTTCTCTCATCTCTGCTCGCCAGAGACTGAACTTATGTTTCATGTTTCATGCTTATAAAACTTTGAAGATGGTTTCTATCGTTTTAGACACTGTAAACGCTTAAAACACAAACCTTTCCTCAGCAGAATCACAACAGATGCGGGAGCGCGGCGCGGGCTTATGACGTCACATCACCACACCAAAATAAAAGTCCCGTTCACACACACTCCAGTCTACATTCACAGAAGTGCACACATACAAATAATACAAGAGATGACAGTAATTCAGAGTTGAATGTATTGGTGAAATACATATTTAAACACATGTTGCTGAAAATATTAGGAAACCAGTAAAGACTGAGAGACTTTGTCTAAAGGTTAAAACAGTATTGTTTAGAGGAATACATTATTTAAATAATATAAATTATATATATATATATATATATATATATATATATATATATATATATATATATATATATATATATATATTTATATGTGTCTGCATGCATGTGTGTATCAGCACTGCATAAAAATGTAATTTTTTCCCCCCTGATATTAAAAATATGTACATATAAAATTAATTTGAGTCTAAAGACACCTGAAAATAAGTGTACAATGTTTAACTAGAGTAAAGTTTGTAAAAAAAAAAAAAAAAAAAAACAATTTGAAGTTTGCTTGATAAAGCTAGACCTGAAAGTTTGAAAAAGTTAAATTAAAGTTTAAAGTTTGAAGGTTACAGTTTTTTTTTTTTACAATCGCTATGAAAATTTCTCAATACTTTTAACAAATTTCCTAAACTCTTAACGCACCAACACACTGTAACGCGTTGTGTCCGGATGAAACAAATAGGGATAGCTCACTAAACGTAACTGGAGTTAATGCAAACACGGAGGCGATTGACATTAAACAGCTCGCACTTTATTCCTTGCGAAAGTCCGTCACAAACTCCACTCAGTCCACAGCGTTACTTAATAAAACAAAAGAACTAATTGTTAGTAACAGAAAATAATCCACACACACATATAGGTGCTCGAGGCGCAGGGCACACACAAAATACTGGCAGTTCAACTGGGAGCACCATATTCCGTTAGCCATCTGTTTAAAACCCTACTTCATTAAAGCTACACTGTGTGATATTTCCCCCCATCTAGCGGTTAAAGGGTATATGACCATCCAGTGAATATTAGTTTCTCTTCCTCTCAATTCCGATTTAGTTTCAACTCCTACGGTGGCCGATTTAGTCCAAGATTAACATGGCTTCCAGTTCGACCTCGTCCACATTGGACACGGTGCCATCGAGTGTTAAAACGCCAAAGGCCAAGCTTGAATTTACGGGTATGTCCCTCTTTGGCTGATGTACTTTCAAGATGGAGGGGCAACATGGCGACCCGCATTCAAACCCCTCACCCGTATGTGTTTTCAATGGCATATTATAAACTTACGGGAATACTTTATTACTTGAAAGAAGTAAATATACCTTAATGAGCACATATATTTTTGAAAGAACTAAGTGTTTTTAGCTAAGAATAAACTAAAAAAGTTACACAGTGTAGCTTTAAGCATCATTCTGTTGACACGACTAGAAATATACATCAAACTATATCAATTATAGTCAAAAAATTTACCTTCGATCACATGAAGGGTTACTTTCGTCGGTCAAAACAGGATTTAATTCATTGTTCCCAGATGCGGGGGTGATAGAGAGCCCACACACACACACACTTACACACTCAAACCCATACTTTATCACTATTACCAGTCCTTCCAGAAAAATGCGGCTTTTTTGTGATTGTTGCGGGCAAAAATCCTTGATTATGCAGCACGTTTTCTTAAAAAATGCGATGGAAAATGCGGGATATTTATGCAATTTAAAATTGCGGGAACTTGCAAAAACTGCGGTTTGATGAAAAAGAGAAAAAAAAGCACTACATCACAGAAAGTGCTGGGAACATTTAAGTTCTCATCTTGTTTTATTGAAGACCTTAATAAACACATGGCTCAAATTTACAAAACATTGAGTCAAACAAGTTCTGTAGCTTTACAAAAGGAATATGATACAACTTATGAAAAAATGAATAAATAACTTCCTGTTTTACAGAGGTAGCTTTACAAAACAGACATTTGAGTGCTTCCAATGCACAAAGTTCAATCTCTTAAAGGGTTAGTTCACCCAAAAATGAAAATTCTGTCATTAAGGACTTCCCCCTCATGTGGTTGGACACCCGTCAGACCTCCGTTCATCTTCAGACACAAATGAAGATATTTTAGTGTAAATCTGATGCTCTGAAAGGCCTCCATTGGCTCAATGCACTTTACACTCTCAAGACCCTTAAAAGACACTAAAGACTAAAGTTACAAAGTCCATCTCACTACAGTGGTTCTACAATAACTTTATAAAGCAACGAGAATAGTTTTTGTGTACAAAAAAAACCTAAATAACGACTTGTATAGTGATGACCGAACACTGCATCATGAAGCTTCGAAGCGTTATGAATCAGCGAGTCGATTCATGATTCGGATCGCGTGTCAAACTGCTGAAATCACGTGACTTTGGCGATCCAAACCGCTGAATCGACTCACTGATTCATAACGCTTCAAACCCCTGAATCGACTCACTGATTCATAACACTCCAAACCCCTGAATCGACTCACTGATTCATAATGCTCCAGACCGCTGAATCAACTCACTGATTCATAACACTTCAACCCGGTGAATCGACTCACTGATTCATAATGCTTCGAAGCTTCATGATGCTGTGTTTTGAAAGCGGTCAACAAACCGGGAAACTGCTTTGCTTTGGTCTTTTGCTGTTATTTTTGTTGGCAAATGGGAAACTGCGTGCTTCATCATGGTTTCACCGATATCTATGGTTTCACCACAGGGTTTGCAGCTTTTCGATGACGTTCGTGTCGGGTAATTACGTCACTTCAAAACGCTCCAATGGCAATGAGGGGAAATGGTGGCTCTTGTGAGAAGTAGAAGAATTTTTCAACTTTCTGGTAATATATATGACTTTTTTGCAACGAAAATGCGGGGATTATGAAATCATGCTAGCCCGCATATTTTGCACGTGGAAATAGGCAATTTATGCGGCGAAAGTGCGGCATATTTGAAAAAATTCGGCCCCGCATAAATATGCAGACTTTGGCTGATTATGCATTAAATCATGCGATCGCATAATCGCGTTTTTCTGGAGGGACTGTATTACCCCTTTTCCAACGAGGCAGTGCTGGTGCTGGTTTGGAGCCAGAGCCTAATTTCAAATCGGTTCTTTGTCTTTCCACACTCAAAGCAGCAGCTCCAAACCAGGAAAAGTGGTTCTTAAGTAGCACCAAAGAATTGCTGGTCTAGAAGTAAGAACAGCTTGTGTCAGGGGCTGGGGGCGGGGTTACCGTGACCAACAAGACCAACACAAACTTGAGATCCGCCATTTTTGAAATAGCCGCTTATAGCTGCTCGATTGTAATCTGCGTCTACACAATTTACGGCGAGCTGCAGGAATGCGTTGGACTCGCTGTGTTTTGATGCCGATGTAGGATCGTAAAGCCATGTGCATCAATAGTAACGCAACGTTTGCCGTTGTTGATGGAAGGCTTGTTCGAGATGCAGCGGTGCTGCGCAGACCGATCGCCGTAGTCTTACCGGGAAGAGGGTCGAAGATGAGGGCTTTTCCATGGAACGTCCGCCCGATAGTAGCCTCATATTTACTACCGGGCTCGGCCTTACCGGACAATCGTTCAGAAAATGTCCTATGCCTCTGCAATATAAACAAAGTCCCCTGGTTCTCCGTCGTTGCCTCTACTCACCTGCATGGACTTGTGATGGAAGGCGGGACTGACCGTATTGCTGCTGCTGGTGGATGGATGGCTCTCGAGTCTCGCTGGAACCGAGGCTTGGTGTGTTCGTTCCTTCAATCGGTGTAAGCGACCGTCAACTCGTAGAAACTCAATGAGTCCGTCCAAGTCCCTGGGAAGGTCCTGCTTATAAATCTCCTCCTGGATACAGTCAGCCAACCCATGCAGTTACATGTCCCACTGCGCCTCTTCATTCCATTGACACTAAGCTGCCAAGGTCCTCGATAGAATAATCAGACACCCTGGCGAAGATCCGCAAGTATACATGCTGCCTCGCGTCCTGCTGCAGCCCGATCAAAGACCTTTAACAGGGTCAGATGTAGAATTGGTGGCTGAAAGTCAATCACTTGGCAGCACAGGGTCTCAATGGGCAACCCAGATCCTCCGTGGAAGTGAAGGGAGCGATCAGGAGTCTAGTCACCACTGAACACAGACGGGAACAATCCCAGATGATCCTCAGGGAAAACAGGCAGAAATCCAACAGGGAATCCACTGCAAACTCAGGAGACTGGCCAGGAGACAGGAACAAAACCCAACGATCTGACGAACGCAAGACGCATGACAGTGAGTATAAATAGACAAACATGATGAGAGACAGCTGGTGCTGATAATCAGTTGAGTGGTAATCAGCGGCCACACACACAGAGCGAGAACGAGTGTTCTCAGTGTTTTCTCCAAAAGTGGGGGATTGCAAAATGCCACTTCCCATACTTTCCCTGAACAGTTCATAGCACTGATGGATTGGCAGACAATGCTGCAGGTATTAGCTTCGGTTGGTCTCATTCTCTTGAGGGTGTAGGAACTCTAATTTGGGTTCCACTGGGAACCCTAACCTCGGAATAGCAGTGGATCCTGACACAAATCCAAGAATCTTTTCCAAGGTGAGTGGGTATGTAGTTCCCTCTAATAAAAATGAACAGGAAAAAGTCAAATGACCATTTTGCAGATATAGAATGCCCATTAAATAGTTCTGTCAATGTTTACTGGACCTCATGTTGTTCAAAACCCATACATGCACACATATACATATATCCATAAATATATACAATTATTATAATTATTTTCATTTTTTTACTTATAGTGACAAGGGCCTTTCAAGCTCAAAAAAAGGATATCATTATAGAGGTATCCCAGGAACAGACCAAAATGTTTAATTGTTAGTCACCAACGATCTTTCCATTCACCTTGATGATTGCATGAAAGTAGTAAAGGATGACAGCATTAACATCTTTGGGTAAAATAAAAAAATATTTTAATAATCGATTAGGATAGAACCGATTACAATGAAAGATAGATAGATATATGAAAGCTAGCTAGGTGATACCTTCCACTTCTATGAGCCAGTCCCTCCAAAAACAGATCGCTCTACTCTCCACTACTGTCCTGTTGATGCTAACTGGAGAAAGCTCTGCTTTAAACAAAGCAGATACGTCTCTGGCCAAAAGTGGCTTCTCCTCATACATAAATACCTCTTTAAAGAGCTCAGGGTGATTTTGCATCAAAGGCAAAAGCCCGAGACACTCCGGGCCCTCTTTAAATCTAGATAAACAAAATATGTACGCAATGTGACACATTGACAAACTTGTCAGGTGAAAAATCTGGACATTCTCATACTCACTGATCCAAGGAATCCCTCAGCCTGTTGTGTAGGAAGAACTTTGTGGCTGATTCCACCAAGTCGTCTCTGTCCTCTAAGATATGGATGTGTCTTAGAGACCCCAGCATCGCCAGTTGGTCAGAAGCCTCCATTATAGCACACTGGGCATCATTTACATTCTGTGCTGACTGAATCTAAATTGAGAAGGAATTTAACACAAAATTTGCATTCAATTTCAAAAATAGTTCATCCAAGAATAAAAATGACCACATGATTTACTCGCCCGCAAGCCATTCTAAGTGTATATGACTTTCTTCTTTCAGACAAATACAATCTGAGTAATATTAAAAATATCCTGGCTCTTCCTAGCTTTAAAATGGCAGTATATGGGGCTCAAGTTTTTTTAACCCCAAAAAAAGCGTACCCATCCACCATAAAAGTAATCCACATGATTTAAAAATATATCTATATTTATACTTTTATAAACTAGCTTCCGGCAAAATGGCCATACACAAACTACGCAAGATGAGTTACAGTGGAAGAGTAAACTTTGACCCAACGCATGTATTGACGGACGCGGAAACGCAGAGGATAGAGCTAAACAAAACACCTAAAACGAGAATTTTTTCAAAAAAAATATAAGAGGAATTCAATATAAGAGAAGAGGAGCTAGAGTTTGTTTCTCAGCCCTAATTGTTTTAACCACAAGAGGCATCTAAGCTTACGCTGTGGCCTACGTCGGGTCAAAGTTTACTCGTTCGCCGTAACTCATCTTGCGTAGCATGCGTATGGCCGTTTTGCCAGATGCTAGTTAGTTTAGTTCATAAAGTTTTAAATATGGATATTTTTCCTACTCAAACGCATCGTTGCAGAAGACCCTTTATTAACCCACTGGAGCTGTATGGATTACTTGTATGATGTATGGATGCTTTTTTGGGCTTCAAAATAAAGTGTCCCATTGACTGCCATTATAAAGCTTTGAAGAGCCAAGATATTTTTTAAGATAACTCTGATTGTGTCCATCTGAAAGAAGAAAGTCATATATACCTAGGATGACTTGTGGGTGAGTAAATCATGGGATCATTTTCATTTTGGGGTGAACTATCCCTTTAAAGTTGAGATGAACAATTCCTGCATTCAAAGATATTACAACAGTTAAAATATAGAATAGATACCTTGATCATCTTTTCTCTAAAGTCATAATCAACAATCTGTTGAAGGTCTGGTACTGGGGGCTGAAGGTTGCAGACCTGACAGAGCAGTCTTTGTGAAAACAAAATGTGGTTCCATACCACCATGTACCAGGCACACAGCTATCAGCTGTCCAACTAGTTTGGTACATACCATTGTACAATGCTGTAATACAAATGGGAAACGCATTATTATGTCTATAAACAGTGATTAGCAAGTGTGTGCTGCTAATGGGGTGTAATCTGGTATTGACTCACATGGGCTCTCACATATTAACTTAAAGATGTTTTGTTTAAAGATGACATTCAGTATAAAAATGTGCGGAATTACAGGAAAATGATAAATGAGGTAAAAAAAAATGTTTCCACGGTCAGTGTGAGTTGTGTTTATTAGTTTCCCTATTTATCCGTAACTTTTTTTTAGTTAAAATTATCCAAAATCATTTTTCGAGCAAGTACACAACAAGCCAGTATTCAAAACTATCTCCTTACCTCATCCCTATTCACAACGGTGAGCTTGTAATAACGTGTTATACTTAGAGTGGTATGGTGGATTTCCGCAGGAAATTCAAGCATGTCTTTGCGTCATTACATCACGTCTGTAAACATAAAGAAAGAGTCCGGCTAGTAGTAGTATCGCATGTGAAGATGCTGCAGGTGGCAGATCATTTATAGTCTTTTCTCACAGCAGCTGGAATAATTAAATGTATTATTTTGATGGCGGATTGTAATCCAGAAAGGCCCAAAATGACATCATTGACACTGGAGATTTACCCGTAGTCAAAAGCAAAAGATTAGACTGTACACAAATCGAAATCTATAGTTAAAGCTAATAAATACATGTAGTCACGTAATGCTGATGTTGTTAACATTACCAATCTGAAAGCAAACTAACAAAGTATAACAATAATAATAATTTGCAAGGTTTGATGTTATACGAGCGATCATTAGATTTAACTCACAGTTGGTAGCGCGATTTATTGTAATGTTTTGATCCCAAAAGTGGCAGACATTTTCAGGTTAAAATTCTTATTTAGGTTATACAGAGATGGCGACACAGATGTAAAACTTACAGACTGCAGCTTTAATATTGAAAGTAGAATAATTTGATTCAAGATCAACCCGATGTGATATGAGCAAATGCTGTGACATAAATCGAGAAATGGATAAACCCAATGTACACGGACCTTCCACAATGTTTAATGTAAAAGTTGAAACGTACAAAAAATAAACATTAGACATTAGGTTACCTCTGGAATTGCAGGCAAAAGTTATCTGCCAGTTTTCTCCATCAAATATTTTGCATGAGTGAATTTCCTTCATCAGCATAGTTAAAAATTCTTGAGTAGGACCACCCTTGTCCCATCAGCGTCTCTGAACACAACGTCTAATTTTGCCTCAGGGTTAAATCATTGACGTCGAAAAGCTCTAATACCACTATAGGATGCGGCTTCTTGTGGTATTGATTTGGTGGGAAACAGGTGCAAATGTAAAATCCATTTTGCTTTGCACTGTAGTTAAAAAAGATTTGAGGTCAACAATGAATACAAGAAATAAAACAAAATGTAACTTCATCTTTTGTTAACCCTCTGAAGTCTGAGCAGTTTTGGGAAGTTTTGTCATGCTCTGACATTTGTGCTTTTTTGCAGTTGCTTATAAACACATTAATTTGCCATTACACTGTGTTCAGCACAAACTGGGCTACCATAATATGAGAGCAACATGTATGTACATGCTTGTATTTTTGAGAGAATAACGTTAATGCATGGTTTTTGAAAAAAATTAAGGCTACAAAACACACAATAGATTTGTGTCCAGAATACTTTTGACTAATGGGTGTTGTTGCCTAGAGTGTTTGCTTCAAACTCATGTGAGAATCATTGAGCCTACACTGTAAAAAGTGATTCTGAGTTTTGATCAGGTGGACAAGTAAAATCATGTCCTGTCAACTTGCAGTGTCTCACTACACAATAGGATGAGTTATAACAACCTCAACCTGAAGGTAAATGGAAAACTTAAAACAACGCGTTCATATAAAAACAAAACATAGGTTCTTACAATTTTCTGCCTCATGCGCATGTGCCAGAAACTCTACGTCATGACGACGTACTATTTTAACGCATTTGAACCAGACGCGCCATCGCCATTTTCTGCATGAGAAGACAAGATCACAACACGAGTTGCTGATGAGAGAAAAAAAGACAAAGGAGATCTTATTTGACGACTACAGAAGGATTTTTATAGTAAGTATACCCTGATTTGTTCTTTCTTTCATGTAAAATTAGGCTTATTTCATGTAAAAATTAAGCATGCACATTTTTGCTAGATATACAGTGTGTTAGACACCGAGCTGCTGTCGAGACTTGAGCAGAAAGAGAAGTCTTTGACTAGTATAAGTTAATGTTGGTAAATAGATTAAAAAAAGTGTACATTTAAGTTACTTTTTAGCGCGTTCTTAATCGGATCTCATTTTTGTTAGAAACACAGAATGACCAGTAACGTTGATATCTGAAGCACCGCCGCCAGTCCATATTTGTGTTTACCATTAAGAATAAAAATGCTTGATTTACGTTACTTATGTTAAACTCCCAGTTGTTATTTTTTTCAAATGACATACCATGCGTTTTTTGAGCACATGCAAGCGGTGCGTCTTCTGTTGCCCTATATAGTTAACTTGTCATGATTTTGTATTAATATAATGTCAACTTTTTGTAGTTCATTATCACATGATTAAACTATAATTGTGTTACCTGTGAAGCCCTGAAGAATCATCAATTTCAGGATTACGTTATTTATATAAAACATTTTCACATAATAAAAGCTATATTTACAGCACTGCTCAATTTTATATTGACAGCAACATCATTAGTATAACATTTAATGCATCACCAGAAATAGAAATAAAAAGTTGTATTATTATTTTGCCTCATAATTGTATTTGGTAAGTAAGATGTATTAGGGCTGCACGATTATGACAAAAATTGTAATATAATGATAATGATAATATCAGGCTATATACAAAATAAGACAAAGTGAACATAAATTGTCATTTTTGGGTTATGGAAACAACACTTACCATGGTAAATACACAATACTAACAAAAACTGTTAATACAACACGGAAACTGCTCCTGATTAATAAAATGAACATCATACCTGCATGCAAATCCTTCTCAGCTAACACGACGTACTAGTAGAAACGTGGTATTTTACTTTTATTTTGTGACTTTCTAATTTACAACGTATCGACGTTGCATGCTCATAGTTTATTTTGTGCTTTATATGTAGTGAAATGATACACAGGGTGCAATTAAAGAGTATGTGCTACTAGCGCAGTATAACGCCTGACAGTGAGAGACTTTTTATTTCGGTACACTTACGTCACTGGTATTTCCTATTTGTCACATGCCTGTCCTGTCTTGTGGAGCACATGTGGTGTGTTGTTATTTTGGGCAATGTGCTCGTGTCTTTGTCTGATCCCTCCCCCTTGTTATCTGATTAGTGTTTGATTTCTCCCACCTGTTCCCTCCTGATTTCTTCCCCTTTAAATAGTTCCCTTGTGTTCACAGTCCTTGTCGGTATGTTGTTTTAAGGTCCCATGGCATGGCATGTTTCTATTATTTTATAATGTTTCCTGAGGTGTACTTATATTGTTAGTATGATTTTTACATCATAAAATGTCATAATATAGAAATAAAAGGCACTTTTTTCTATACTGATGTTTGACCTGTGGCTGAATTCCCTGTATCAAGGGGCGTGTCTGCTGCGAGACTTCAGTAAAAACACCCACTGTTGTGATTGGCTGTCATCTTTGCATTTGAAATGAGTATCAGATCTTGTAGCGGAGGGGGCGTGGTTTAACGAGGTCTACCAGGCACGAGCCTGCTGCCAGAGAGACGGATGGACCTGAGTTCACTTCTCATCAGTTCTCTCAGCACATCTCAGTTCAGTGAACTGTTGTAGTTACAGCATATACTTCAGGTTATTAGTTTATTTCTAGTCGGAGTGGCTGTCACTCATGTCAGAAAGTTAGTAACTTTAGTAAATTATGGATCAGCACTGACTCGAGACGCGAACCGTTTAGAACGATTCAGTCAGATTCGGTGAACTGGTTCGACCGGTTCACTAAAAAGAACCGGTTCAAAAGAAAGATTTGTTCGCGAACCAGACATCACGGACCAGAGACAGAGCGATTGCTAACAAAGTTATTTATTGTAACTACTGAGTTGTGAGAGCGCTGTCAGCGCGAGTTTATTGTGTCTGTATCTGAGAGTTCTGAATAAACACTAGTCCCAGTCACGCCTAGCCCGTCTTCATCATTATTCTACCAACTTTGTAACATGTAATGTACCATTACAGGAGATGAACGAGTTACGAGTAAGTGTTGATTATAGCATTATTTTTAGATATTTTCCTATCATATGAAAAGCGTCAGTGAAGCGCATTGAGTACACAGCGCAAACAAAGACACAACAGCAGTAATCGAATGTAATCCAGTTTATTGTGGGGATAGGCTGGCTAGCCAATGACAAAGAGGTGACTTTTACTTCGCCGCTCTGACACAAACAGTCTGCGCTACTTTGAACAGCTCGATGATTAATGATTGTATTGGTCATGTCAATCACAGTACTGACCAAACACTGATCCCTAAACCTACCCGTCACTGTAACCTTAACCAATGAAATAAGCTGCAGGGCGGGGTTTCTGGTGAAGCGGTTTGGCACTGGTTTGTGCACAGACCTCCAGTAGAAGCGAGCGGCAATATTTCAAGTTCAGCACGAGTGAGCAACCCAAGAGGATAAGGTGATGATCAGGTTAGGAAAGACAATGTTATTTTCCTTTTTTAAAAAAAAATTAATTTACCTAAGTTTTTCCTGCCTTTTTGGGAAAGTTAGTTAAAGTTGAGGTAATGCGAATGTTTCCTTAGCAGAAACAAATGTATGCATCGCCGACACTTTCCCGCCGGAACACGCCCCCTTAGCCGGGACTGAGCGACAGAAGATCTGCTGCATGATTGGATTTTAATAGGGGAAACACAAGTAAAAAAAAAAAAAAAACGGTTATCAGTTTCACCTAAAGGTTTGGACTTGATATAGTGTTCCTTACAACTTACCAAATATCCAGAGATCCATGGATATTGAAATGCACCCAGGAATCATGTTTTTCTGACGTTTATATTAGCCTGATTTCGATACAAAAATATTTTCAAGAATAGAAAACAAAAGTATTATTCAAATTCTGAATATGTCATAGGCCTGTTAATAATCTTTTTATCGCCTAGACAGCATGCAAAGAGCGCTCCCTTTATAATCACTAAAAGCTGTCACTCATTCAATGAACGTGATCTCACAAAGTTCTGTTATATTAATCAGTGAAGCTGAAATATGTCTACACTTAGAGAGTATTAGCGCATGTGCAGAACTCGGCACTGGACAAAAACTCCAGCGGTGCGTGGATTCTAACTTCAACACTAACTTCTAACTTGATTGGCCATTGCAAAGCTATAGTTTCTTTTTTTTTTTTTAAACTTCTATGTTGTTTCTATTTTTGTAATGTTACTTGATATCTGTTTTCTTAGGGCAATTTTTTGGTTAGCAAAGGACAATAAGATAACACGTTTGAGAATACAGACAAAGCAGGGAAAGACACTTTGTTCATGTGTGAAATAATTTTTATTTATTATTATTTATTTATTTTTGCAGACTTTAAGCTTTTTGTCTTTTTTTCCCTAAAATTATCAGCATACATATTTTCCTTATTTTGTATGACATTGTAAATAAATTGACAATTTTAAATTATTTTTGTTTGTTTGTGATCTATAATTTCTGTAGAATTTGCTTTGGTACAGCAAGTCATAGTCAGTAGTAAAAAGTATTTGGCCACCCCAATAAAATCACTCGGTCTTACCTGGCCACCCCTGAAAAAACGTTCTGGCTACGCCCCTGGCTTCGGCGTGCGTGAGGTTTATCTCTAAAGATGTGGCTCTGTCGATGTTGAGCAGAAACTCAGACTGTATGCACATTTTAGAACAGATAGACGCGACGAGGACAGAAAAAAACACTGACTCACTAGATAGAAAACACCGTTCTGTCGGGAGAGAGAGAAGCCGCAGCACGAATAATAAAGTTCTCTGTGAACTTGAATAATTAGCTACACATCAGAAATCACTGATCACAGATCAGAAGGAACTGCAAAAAGACTTCTGTTTTCATTTGTACATCCAAACACTGAGAAACTGCCAGCATTCACTGGTTCACAAATATAGCGCTTGCATGGGCGTGCCAAATTCTCTGGGCAGAGGAAAGGGAGGTAACCGTTCCTGTTATGAGGTTGTAAGAGTGGACTCCTGCAGATGGTTCAATCTGCAGGGTTGCCAGAAGACTAAAGAAACGTTAACAGAAAGATGGAAGAAAACTGTACATTTCTCGTCTATTTCCACCCACTGCAACTTATACCAACGACGGAGATAAATGCAGTCATAATAGCAAAATATGTGGGAGAGCGTTGCTATAAGGTGACTATATTGTATTGCAATAGGGAGCACTTCAAAGTTAATACTAAATCAAAACTAGCTAGCACAGTATTCGTAATAGAAAGGATTTAATGACAAAATCTGGTTATGGTTACACTTAAAGGGGTGGTAAACCACGATTTCACTATTCTAACTTTAGCTAGCGTGTAATGTTGCTGCTTGAGCATAAACAACATCTGCAAAGTTACAACGTTCAAAGTTTAAAGCAAAGGGAGATATTTGCTTTTAAAGAAATCCATTTCTAAGAACTACAGCAAACGGCCAGTAGGGACTACAGACATTCCTCCAGGGTTGGTGACATCACCAGGCTCAATATATACATAAACCCCTCTTCCGAGAATATTAAATAGGGGGGGCGGGGGCGCCATTTTGTATCGCGGCGCTGTTGTGGTATAGTTAGGCTGGAGTGTTGTTGCCGCGATGCCGAGGAAACGCTGTTATTTTCATCCGGATTGCAGGTCGGGGGTACTTGCTTTGTTCAGCCTTCATAGGGACAGGGGTGCGTTGCAGAGCGTTTAACATACAGCATGTTATATGCACATGTGTATGAGACAGAAGGGAACAGGCGCGTGCGGGGCTCCCGCAGCACATCTCACGGAGGAAAACATCCATCTTCGCGAGTTCAATACCGAATTTGCACAACGTCAGCTGCATAAGACAAACACTGCCAGTGTGTGAATGCACGACGCGCGCGGGGCTCCCTCCCGCAGCACATTTCACGGAGGAAAACTTCCACAATGTTCGCGAGTTCAATACAGGATATGCACAACGGCTTGTCCTGAAAGCTTGATTTACAAACAGAAGCTGTTTACGGGCCACAACCTGTAAGTCTGATTTATTTTTCATCGATGTGTTTTCCTGTAATAGGTTGTACATTGCATTTACATTTACATTTAGTCATTTAGCAGACGCTTTTATCCAAAGCGACTTACAAATGAGAGTAAAAGAAGCAACTAGAACAGTCAAGGGCAACAGTATGCAAGTGCTGTAGCAAGTCTCAGTTAATCTAGCTCAGAACACACAGGACAGTTTTTTTATTATTTTTTTTATAAATAAATTAGACAGACAGAAAATAAACAGAATGATAAGTGCTATTCTTGATTGGTCAGGTGCTGCTGGAAGAGATGTGTCTTTAGGTGTTTTTTGAAAATGGTTACAGACTCGGCCGCACGAATTGAGATAGGCAGGTCATTCCACCAGGCGGGAACAGCCCAGGAAAAGCTCAGTGACAGCGATTTCATGCCTCTCTGGTATGGCACCACAAGGCGTCGTTCACTAGCACAACGTAAGTTCCTGGAGGGTGTGTAAGTCTGAACGAGCGAGTTTAGGTATATTGGTGCAGAGCCAGTGGTTGCTTTGAAGGCGAGCAGCAGTGCCTTGAATTTGATGCGAGCAGCTATTGGCAGCCAGTGCAGACTGATGAAGAGAGGCGTGACGTGCGCTCTCTTCGGCTCATTAAAGACCAACCTCGCCGCTGCATTCTGGATCAGTTGCAAGGGTTTGATAGTGCATGCCGGAAAGCCCGCTAGAAGAGCATTACAGTAGTCCAGTCTGGAGAGAACAAGAGCTTGGACCAGTAGTTGTGTGGCATGCTCTGATAGGAAGGGTCTAATCTTCCTAATGTTGTATAATGCAAATCTACAGGATCGGGTTGTTGCAGTAATGTGGTCAGTGAATTTTAGCTGATCATCAATCACAACTCCAAGGTTCCTGGCTGTCCTGGACGGAGTTATGGTTGATGAACCTAGCTGAATGGAGAGATTGTGGTGAAGTGCTGGGTTGGCAGAGACAACAAGAAGTTCTGTCTTTGCAAGGTTAAGTTGAAGGTGATGTTCCTTCATCCAGGCAGAAATGTCTGTTAGGCAGGCAGCGATACTAACACCAACCGATGGATCATCTGGTTGAAATGAGAAGTAGAGTTGAGTGTCGTCGGCATAGCAGTGATAGGAAAAGCCATATTTCTGAATGACCGATCCCAGTGATGACATGTAGATGGAGAAGAGAAGTGGTCCAAGCACTGAGCCCTGGGGAACTCCAGTAGCTAGATGATGTGACTTAGACACTTCACCTCTCCATGACACCCTGAAGGACCTACCTGAGAGGTAAGACTTGAACCACTGGAGAGCAGTTCCTGAGATGCCCATCTTCATGAGAGTTGACAGGAGGATCTGGTGGTTAACTGTGTCAAAAGCAGCAGACAAATCCAGTAAGATAAGTACTGTGGATTTGGAAGCTGCTCTTGCCTGCCTGAGTGCCTCCGTAACCGAGAGCAGGGCAGTCTCAGTTGAGTGCCCGCTTTTGAAGCCGGATTGGTTGATGTCCAGGAGGTTGTTCTGTTCAAGAAACGTAGACAGCTGGTTAAACACCACTCGCTCAAGTGTCTTTGCAATGAAAGGAAGAAGGGATACCGGTCTGTAGTTTTCTAAAAGTGCTGGGTTTAGAGAGGGTTTCTTAAGCAGTGGGGTTACCCGAGCCTGCTTAAATGCTGTGGGGAAGGTCCCGGTGTGAAGAGAGGTGTTGACAATGTGAGTGAGTGCAGGAGTAACCGAAGAAGAAATGGCCTGAAGGAGGTGGGTGGGGATAGGATCAAGCGGACAGGTAGTGGGATGATTGGATAGGATGAGTTTGGAGACATCTGCTTCAGAGAGCAGAGAGAAGGAGGGGAGCGTCTGTGTGATGGTTGTTGAGATGTGTGTGTCAGTTTGTGGTGTGGAGAATTGACTGCTGAAGGAGGAGGTTTTGTTTGTGAAAAATGATGCAAAGTCATCAGCTGTAAGAGTTGATGAAGTAGGGGGAGGAGGAGGACAAAGGAGCGAAGAGAATGTTTTGTAAAGTGCACGAGAGTCAGAGCAGTTGTTGATTTTGTTGTGGTAGTATGTAGTTTTAGCAGTGGAGACATTAGTAGAGAATGAAGCAAGAAGAGACTGATACAGGGTTAGGTCAGTAGCGTTTTTAGTTTTGCGCCACTTCCTCTCTGCCGCCCGGAGTCCAGAGCGATGTTCGTGGAGAACATCAGACAGCCAGGGGGCAGAGGGGGTGGTGCGGGCTGGCTTGGATGTAAGGGGACAGAGGTTGTCTAAGCAGGATGTTAGAGTGGAGCAAAGAGTGTCAGTAGCACTTTTAGTGTCTAGTGCTGAGAACTGAGCAGGTGGAGGGAGTGAGGATGAAACCATAGTGGATAGACGGGAGGGAGAGAGCGAGCGTAGATTACGCCGAAAGGTGATCTGCGGAGGAGTGTGTGTTGTGTCAGGAGTCAGTATGAGGTTAAGAGTGATGAGAAAGTGATCTGAGGTGTGCAGTGGAGTAACTAAAGTGTTGTTTGTGGAGCAATAGCGCGTGTAGATCAGGTCCAGATGGTTACCTGATTTGTGAGTAGCTGTAGTAGATACTCGCATGAGGTCAAATGAGGTCAGAAGAGTGGTGAAGTCAGCAGCCTGGGGTTTATCAAGGTGGATGTTGAAGTCACCAAGCAGTACCAGAGGAGTGCCATCCTCAGGGAAGTGAGAGAGGAAAATGTCCAATTCCTCTAAGAAGTTACCCAGTTGACCTGGATGGCAATAAATAACTACAACATGGATTTTAGCAGGATGAGTGATAGTGATTGAGTGTGATTTCAAAAGAGCGGTTGCCAGATAGAGATGTAATGGGCTCAAATTTCCAATCATTTGAGATGAGCAAACCAGTACCTCCACCCCTCCCAATCGGGCGTGGGGTGTGTGAAAAAGTGAAATTATTTGAGAGAGCTGCAGGAGTGGCAGTGTCTTCTGGTTTGATCCAGGTTTCAGTTAGAGCCATGAGACTGAGATGTGAATGAGTGGAAAAAGATGAAATAAAGTCTGCTTTGTTTACAGCAGACTGGCAATTCCACAGACCAATTGGAATGGACATTAATGTAGTAGAGGAAATAGGTACACTACGCAGATTATTAGGATTACGGTGTCTAGAACGTGCTGAGCGTGACTTGCGGGTGTTTGAGGTAATAGTAACGATTTGGAAGCACATCGTGAATACGGGTCAGAGAACCAAACAGATAACAACAAGCAAAACACAAAAGTGGACAAAGTAGAAGGAAAGCTATACTCAAGTGCCTTGTCGTGTCCTTGCTCGAGTGGAGTCGCGCAGAGTAGAGTCGAATGGTCTTTACACTCCTCGGTCTTCACACAAGGGCTGCCGCTTCCGCTGCCGCGGAGAACCGCTCACTTATACATTGTAGCAAGGAAGTAAACAGATGACAACACTGTTCTGCAAACCAGTCTGTTAAATGCTCATTCATACTTAATGTTATCCGACGAACACCTATCATTACAAACACTAACGTTAAAATCTCAACAGCGAACTTGGCATTAGTGTAAATGATTCTTTGATTAGAGCTTTTATGTGTTGTTTATCTACAGGCTTGCTAAACATGGTTCTGTGTGTGATTTGGCTAACTTACTAGTAAAGCCAGAGTTTAGTGTTTTGGGTTAATAGTTCTTGCAACAGATATTTGGCTATAATCGTTCTAAAATACAAAAGTAACAGTGCCATTCAGTAGCGATCACTAGATCCGCAGTCTTTACTCTTGAGGACTGAACAGGTTCTGCTCGATCATCTTCACTAAAATGTTCTGGGTCTGATTAGGGCTCAGATTGGTATGGTGTTATTGACGGCATTGTTTCTAATGACCAAAGCACAGTCTACCGGTAAAGGTAAGGGGCGTGACGTTTCCGACAAACGTGCACTAGGCGGTTAGCGAATCACAACACACTGGGCCAGCTAACCAATCTGAGCCCATCGCGTATTTTTGAGGGACTGGCTTCATACAACCCGGAAAGCATCAGACCATTTTACAAGGAGGGACAGAGCAGTGTAGAATAAAGGTCAAATATATGAAAAATAATGATTTTTTTTTTTAAACAAAGCATGAACACATGTTACAGTGCACCCCACAAACACAATCAAGCCTTCAAAACAATGTGTTTTACCACCCCTTTAAAATAGTTTCAAAATGGATGTATGAGATGATAAACTTATACCATTAATCGTACACAGCATGAATAAAATGTTACCTGAAGGAGAGAGAGAGAGAGAGAGAGAGAGAGAGAGAGGGGGGGGGGGGGGAGAGAGTGGGGGAGAGAGAGAGAACAAGAGAAGCCCCAATGACCTCAAGAGCCAGAGAGTAAGAGAGCCAGAGAAAAAGAGAGCCAGAGAGAAAGAGCCATAGTTCCAATCCTCTTTTATCTATTCCTTGACCATGTGACTGAAACCAAATGTATTCTTTCAAAATGACCAATCAGACTAAACTCGAACATGACATTCAAACTGACCAATCAGACCAAACTTCCCCCACTCTAAAGGTGTGGCACCCCATGTTGCCTACAGGCCTCTCTATTGTCTTCCAGAAGGCCCTTCTGATAATGAAATGGGGGTTGACAACAGTAAAGCAAATTTCTTTGTTGGATTTCAAATATCAAATATCTTTGATTATTTTCAATTCCTTCAAGGTCATAACAGAAAAATTCAAGATCAGCTCTTCTGGGCTGTCATTTTCTCAAAGGCAGAGAAAGACAGCCAGAACTCGGTTTACACCGATCAAAATTTCTAGCCACTTGGGGACAATATTCAGGCTAGGGGAACTCATATTAATTTACATTTATGCATTTAGCAGACGATGTATCCAAAGACTTTTATCCAAAGCGACTTACAACTTGGGGGTACAATAAGCGATTGGTCGTGAAGAGTCGAGTGAGCGCAACAAGTGCCTGAAATACTTAGTCCGTGTACATTTCTCAGTGTAGCACAGGCTAGAATAGGGAGGGAAAGAGGAGGAAAAGAGGAAAGGAAAGTTCGTTTTTTTTTTTTTAAGAGGTTAAGTGCTCATGGAAGAGATGAGTTTTTAGTTGACTTTTGAATGTCGTCAATGAATCAGCATTTCGGATGGCGGTGGGCAGATCGTTCCACCAGCTGGGAACGTTGAATGAAAATGTTCTGGAAAGGGATTTTTTGCCTCTCTGTGAAGGTACCACAAGCCTTCGCTCCTTAGCTGAACGAAGGCTTCTGGTGGGGGTGTGGATTTGTAGAATCGAGTCAAAGTATGCAGGAGCTGAGCGTGTGGTGGCTCTGTAGGCAAGCGTCAGCGCCTTAAATTTGATGCGAGTGGTAGCCAGTGCAGAGAGATGAAGAGTGGTGTGACGTGGGCTTTTGGGCTCGTTGAAGACAAGACGTGCTGCTGCATTCTGGATCATTCGAAGTGTTTGGATCGCACAAGAGGGGAGTCCAGCCAGAAGCGCGTTGCAGTAGTCAATACATATCATGCCATGGGACCTTTAACGTCTCCCTTCCCCGTGATCCGCTCCCTCTCTGTGACCTGTTTTGGTATGTTGTTTGTTTTGAAGTGTTATTTTCTAGTTTTGTTATGTTTTTCCCCTTGTGGGTTTTTGTTTTTGATTATGTTTATTTGTTAATAAAACCATCCCTTTTTGAATTTGAGTCTTCACCTTAGTTTTCTTTAGTTTGAACATAACAACGTTACGGGATGAGTTACTGACCATGTCGAAGACTCAGCGGAAGAGGATTTCGTCCCATCTACCCGCTCCCACTGTCTTATGCCCCCACTACGAGCGCATCTTGTTGAGGTTTCAGATCTTAGCATCCCTCTGCCTACAAGGGACCGATTTGAGGAAGTTCGCGGTCGAGTTCCTTATTGCGGCGGAGGGATTGAAGCTAAATGAAGGCCCTCTTAAGGACCTTTTGTTTTATGCAATCGACGGGCCCATGGACTGGCTGTTTAGGAGCATGTATGATGGGGAAACGTTTGAGGCGATGGTGGAGGGTCTCGCTCGTGAGCAGGAGCAAGCGGCCAAGGAAATGATGACAGCTCCGGTGGTCCCTGTTCTGATGGATCCAGTTCCGGTGGTCCCTGTTCAGAAACAGAGGAGGCGAAAGGCTCCCTCCACGACTGCTCTGGTGGTCCCTGCTCCGGTGGTCCCTGCCCCAGTGGTCCCAGTTCCGGTGGACCCAGTTCCGGTGGTCCCTGTTCCGGTGAACCCAGTTCCGGTGGACACAGTTCCGAAATGGAGGAGGAGGAGAAAGGCTCCCTCCACGACTGCTCCGGTGGTCCCTGCTCCAGTGGTCCCAGTTCCGGTGGATCAGGTTCCGGTGGACCCAGCTCCGGTGGTCCCAGTTCCGATGGATCGGGTTCCGGTGGACCCAGCTCCGGTGATCCTTGCTCCGGTGGTCCCAGTTCCGGTGGATCCTGTTCCGGTGGTCCCTGTTCCAGTGGTCTCTAAGTTGAGGAGGAGTAGGAAGGTGCTATCCGTGACTGCTCCGGTGGTTGCTGCTCCGGTTTTCCCGAGTCCGGTGGTCCCGACCATTCCAGACGCGCCACCCAGGCGCCTTGATCTGACCACGCCATCCTGGCACCCTGCTCTGTCCACGCCGCCGAGACGTCTTGCTCTGGCTGTGCCACCCAGGCACCCTGCTCTGCCCGCTACGCCCTGGCACCCTGCTCTGCGGGCCGCCCTGGCCGCCTGAACTCTGCGGGCCGCCTGAACTCTGTGGGCCGACCCGGCCGTCTGAACTCTGCGGGTCGCCCTGGACGTCGGAACACTGGGGGTCGCCCTGGCCTCCCGAACCCTGTGGGCCGCTCTGTTGTCCCGAACTGTCTGTTTCCCCATGTGTGTTGTTATTTTGGGCAATGTGCTCGTGTCTTTGTCTGATCCCTCCCCCTTGTTATCTGATTAGTGTTTGATTTCTCCCACCTATTCCCTCCTGATTTCTTCCCCTTTAAATACGTTGTTTAACGTCTCCCTTCCCTGTTAGCCACTCCCTCTCCGTGACCTGTTTTGGTATGTTGTTTGTTTTGAAGTGTTATTTTCTTGTTTCTAGTTTTGTTTTTCCCCTTGTGGGTTTTTGTTTTTGATTATGTTTATTTGTTAATAAAACCATCCCTTCCTGCATTTGAGTGTTCACCTTAGTTTTCTTTAGTTTGAACGTAACATTATTGTGCTGTGTTCTTGTTTGAACAATTACATTATCGTGGCATCCGTAATCGCAATTAGATATTTGAATAGTTGTGCAGCCCTATGTTCAGTGAATATTTCTGAATGTAACATGTATATGTGTACTTGGATGGAGTTTTACTTTTTTATTTGCAGGATCAGTATAGTGAAAGCAGAGTAGAAGCAGAAATCGATGAGGTGGTGTTGTAAGATTTGCAGATTTTCCTCGCCCAACCAGCGTGCCTTAATCACACACTACAAGCTTAAACACTGTCATCAGGCAAGTCACTGTCCACTCCCATGCATCTATAAGGATTGCATATCTGTCTCTGAAGAAGCATTTAACCTGCTAACATAGTCAATGTCTTCAAGCCTCCTCAAAATTGCTTAACGCAACATCGAATGTGAACTGTGACCTGTGTAATTTTTCAGAGGCTTGCAGTATTTCACAGTATTTTGCTCATCTTACAACACACATTAAAAAGAGAGAGTCAGTGAGGTGCCCCTTTCAAAACCCTTTTCACGGATCGAGTGCAACCGAACAGAGACCACTTCCTCCAGGTAGTCTTGGCTTCGGTACCCCAGTGCACACCCGAGTCCACATGACAAAATCATAATGTGAACGCTGTCATGTGGACTCGGGTAGTTTAGTTAAATAAAACACTTGTAAGGGATGATAGTGTTGATGATTTACCTTGGATACGAGCAAGAGTGAGCCTTCAGTGTGTTCGCACATAGCGTGTGGAATCAGGACAACAAATTTTGAAATCCACTGTCTCCTCAAAAGAGTTAGTGTGCAAGCAGCAAAAGCCCACATTATACGACACACACCGTAAACCTGTGTTGTTCACTCAGCTGCACATTTTAGCACAGAATAAAAATTAAAAAAACGATATATTGACCCATGTTCTGTTTTCTATCATGCGTCATGCACGTTTGTGATGACGTAATAACACACCAGTGTTCGATAGAATCCAGTTGAGTGTGAAACCAGACCAACACTGCAGAGGTTGCCGGGAACAATCGCGCTCGGGCTCAGAGTCCAGACCGCAGCAAACAAGACCAGTGTGAAAGCACCCTTTGACACTCCTGGTTTAAGTGACATGAGCTGGTTACATCCACTATTAAATCTTATTTTGGTGCTGAACAAAAAGGTAACAAACAACATCTGAAAAAGGAGTGATTAAGTAAGGGTTAATGCCCTTCGAGGTGTCCATTATCAGGTATGAATGGACGACGGCGAGGCGTGAACCGTCCGACGCGCAGCGGAGACAATGGACACCTCGAAGGGCATTAACCCGCGTATACCATGGTCACTTACGAAAGAAAGATATATTTAATCAATTAATAAAACTTTAATGTGTTTTAGAGTAAAAATCGTGAGGGTTTTTATTTATTATTAAGTCGAGCGCACTATTTAATATCTCCCGTATACAGGCATTGCCAAGCAACGTGGCCACAGCGACCCGACCGCAGCAGTTGATCAATGAGTTTGAGCCAGCGCAATCATTTAGAACTGTCATCAGGCAAACTAACGGGACGCCTTTCCTAGGTGAACATTATCACTTTTTAATGGACACCCTGCAGCCAATCAGAATCGAGTATTCACCCAGACCATGGTATAATTGAAGTTAAACATCATATTTACACAAATCTCTTACATTTCAGTCTCTCAATGTCAAATATTGGACTAGACTTATTTGTATACACCCCTGTAGAAACATTATGATGTCCAGGGTCTAAATTATTTGTAACTGAAATAAGGCTAACTTTGATGATAACATTATCAAAGAAATCTATCATGAGGTATGCTTTCATTAATTATACATGTTCCAAATATAAAATACTAAGGATAATATGAATAGGTATTTTTAGTTTACTAACCAAAATGTGTTATTGTGTGTAAACTGTGCTGTTATAGCTAACGTATCCAAAGCCCTTGCCATGATCTCTAATTAATAATAAAAAAATAGGCACATTTTGCAGTCTTAAATGTGCAATAGAAGTAAATATTACCAGTTACTCCACTTTACCTCCATATTTAAGAAACAAACAAGCAAATGCTTAGCTGTTTCAATCCCTTGGACCCAGAACTAGGGGTGCACCGATCCGATATTAGGATCGGATATCGGCCGCGATACTGACAAAATAGCTGGATCGGGGATCGGAAAAATGAACAGATCCACAAGCCGATCCAGGTGTTTTTTTCCGTCGCAGCAGAACCTCCGTCATTCGTCAGCTTCACGTGTGTCGCATGCTAGAAGCAACACGGAGCGAGCCAGAGAGTCCGGTGTGGAGGAGATATTTCACGCTTGCCACGCCAACTAGTTCGTCGCTGTTTGCAATGTCTGCAAAGTAACTTAAATGTTTCGAGGGGAGGTGGTATTACTGCAAAGTCAGGGTCTTTCCTGCATTGACCATTTTTTGACGGCCACCAAAGACTAATTTGATGAGTTATTGTGATTTACGAGTGATGTAGAACAGATGCTGCGCTCGTGACTGAGTGACAGAGAGAACGATCAGAGCTCCTCCCCGCACACACTCTCTGGGTCTTCAGAATAATCAGTGTTAGCTCTCTCATATTTCACATATTAATCCAATTCCAAATCAAAAGGTCGGAAGACCGAAACCATGTTGCACGTGACACATTCGGACAATTTTGTCCTTGAATTACCGCTGGGTGTGAACTGCGCTCAAAAAATGTTGACTCTTCTCTGACCAGCTGACATAAAGCATACTTTCAATAAGCGGGAGACAAATCATATTCAGTTATGAAGTGTTTTCTGTGTGTTGATATCTTTCTCGATGATCTAACAGACGGGATTCGCACACAACGCGTCTGCTAATGTCCGTTTCGCGACCTAATGACTCCTTTAAACCGAATCATTTAAACGACTGGTTAGAACAACTGATCTGTCCAACACTGAACTCATAAATCAGTTTATTAATTTACTCAGAACGCATCTGAAATGAGAACACAAGTGTGCTCACCCAATTTAGCAAGAGTGGGTAGTAAGAATTATTTTTAATTATCAACAGTATTTCAGCTTATTTCTGTTGACAATGTGTAGTAAAATAAATAGGCCTAGCCTACAATCATTTAGACAGGAGTGAGGAAACCAGAACAAAGTTATTAGCTAGCTGATCATTTTTATTAAATTGCATATGGCAGAAAATTAAGACTATTTGTTAATTTGTAATGCTACTTTTGAATATTGATATGATTATATACCAAAACAATAATCTGTAGTGTAAAAAATGTTTGGTAACTGTCAGATTACTATTGTATGTTTGACTGTTTTTTGTTTCCACTGCTACATTTTATTTATTTAAAGAAGTTTGATTACATTCTATTTTAGATTTGAATGCACAATTGTTTTTTAAATAAATAAGAATTCAACACTTTACACACATCTGTTATTTTGTCTTAGTTATGTTTAGTTAGTAAAGTCTGGTGCCTTTAGTCTCTTCAAGGAAGGTATAAGGTGGAAGATATACAGTTTATTATTAATTCAACAATAGTATCGTATCGGTATCGGGTATCGACAGATACACAAAGCCCAGGCATCGGTATCGGTTATTCGGACTGAAAAAGTCGGATCGGTGCACCCCTAGCCAGAACTAAGCAAAGGTAAAGAAAAAAAAATAGACAACAGCAGCCCTAGTTTCAAGATCATACCATCAGTGCCTTTGGGTCTCTTTCGGTGTGGTTTAACCTTGGAGGGCTGGTCTAGCATGCTTTCCTCTTCATCTCCATCAGCACCATCTAACTCTGAAGACAAAGACACATAATAAACTTCATTAAAATGTTCAGTTCCAACCTAAAAGCTCCAGACAAGGGCAGAATAATAAAAATACATGTATAATAACATCTGAAAACTTTAGTCACAAAGAGCAGTGAGCAGGAACAAGTCTAAACCTGGACTAAACCCAGTATTAAGTACTAGTACTAATTAAAATGAATAAAGTTAACTAAAGTAATCATACCATCAGTGCCTTTGGGTCTCTTTCGGTGTGGTTTAACCTTGGAGGGCTGGTCTAGCATGCTTTCCTCTTCATCTCCATCAGCACCATCTAACTCTGAAGACAAAGACACATAATAAACTTCATTAAAATGTTCAGTTCCAACCTAAAAGCTCCAGACAAGGGCAGAATAATAAAAATACATGTATAATAACATCTGAAAACTTTAGTCACAAAGAGCAGTGAGCAGGAACAAGTCTAAACCTGGACTAAACCCAGTATTAAGTACTAGTACTAATTAAAATGAATAAAGTTAACTAAAGTAATCATACCATCAGTGCCTTTGGGTCTCTTTCGGTGTGGTTTAACCTTGGAGGGCTGGTCTAGCATGCTTTCCTCTTCATCTCCATCAGCACCATCTAACTCTGAAGACAAAGACACATAATAAACTTCATTAAAATGTTCAGTTCCAACCTAAAAGCTCCAGACAGAGGCAGAATAATAAAAATTAGGGATGCACCGATATGAACATTTTGGCCGATACCGATATCCGATAATTCTTTATATTTGAAAGCCGATAACCGATATATTGGCCGATAAATCTAAATACAAATTTTAATAAACTCTGAGAGCCCGATTACAAAAACAAAAGGCTCACCATTAAAAGCCATGTCCCAAACACTTCAACATAAATCAAACCTATACACTACAGTAGCCTATTTGAACCAGTGTGAGATTCCTTACCTTTTCAAATTAATTTTACACTCCTATGGCCAACTTACTTTATAAAAAAAAAAAAATGTTAACACTTTACAATAAGGTTTAATTTTTGTTAGTATTAGTTAACCAACAATGAATGAACAATACTTCAACAGGATTTATTCATCTTAGTTCATGTTAATCTCAACATATTCAGACCCAGAGTTGTGTGTGTTAGCATTAGGTCTGCGCTGTGAATGGACTGTTAATAAACACAAACATTTTATTACTAACATAAACAAAGGTTATTGCTCTCGGTTTGTTCGTTTTAGTTAATGCATTAACAAATGAGACCTTATTTGTAAAATGTTACCAAAAATTATATTGCCTAAAAAATTAAAATAATCTACCTAAATAATGCAAACAAGTTATTGGACAGCATTACTGAGGCTGCATAATAAAGAATCAGAATGCAAGTGCATGAAATAGCCTCCGCACGGACAATAAGGAAATGGTTTTAATCAAACCGTATTGTTGATGGAAATGATACGAGAACAATAAAAGTGCTAGTTATTAAAAATAACGCTTCTGTGTTTTTGAAAAAATACATGTTTAATATTACAGTAATAGTAAACATCTTTAATATTAGTCTAGTCTATTAGGAATAATGTTGCTATTTGAGAGTGCGCTGAAGCTGGAGAGAATGAACGAACAACCGTAAACTGAAGCGATTAGAAGGTTAATTAACAACTAAACGCATCATATATGAGAACAATCAGATATTTATACAAAATAAATATAATATTACAACTTATATTAGCACAAAATCACGCATAGGTGAAGGCCTATAACTCCTGTGGATGCTCTTCCCCTGTTTGAGAGCGTGCTGAAACTGAAGATGATCACCGGTACAGTGAAGCACTGCGGGTTATTGACTTAACCAAACGCATCCTATATGACATTAATCAGATGTTTATACTACAAAAACGTAATATTACGACTTACATATGCTTAAAATGATGCTAGTCAGAATGCGTTGTGGACGCTTCCCACAACATCGCTGAAACACAACTAAACCCAGAGAATTCACAACGTTTTATAACAGAAATATTCTCATTAGTGTTATGTATAGGACAGTCCCAGTAGTTATTAATGCTGTGCATTTCTGTGTGAAATGCGCGTGCTGAAGCTAAAGACCGGTACAATGAAGTGCTTTACTGCATCGTTAATTAACTCAACCAAATGCATCCTATATGAGATTATATACACAGCATAATAGTTTTTTATAGTTTTTTTCTCCAAATCGTTGTTGAAATATAATAATTTATATACAGTGTTTGTCATTTTCATGACAGGTTTATTTAACATGCATGAAATAATCAAGACATCACTAACAGGTTCAGTAGAATATAATGAATATAACGGCTAATATAAAGCACATATTTAGCGAAAGAGTGGATTTCTCTAGTGAATAAAAGTCTGGACACTGAATGACTGCCTGAGGTAAATGTGATGCTAACGTTACATGACATTGTTTAGTTCACAAGCAGTTATATTGATGTCTTTCCGCCGTTGAAACACTGATTGCGCGATTACACCACATATATACATGACAGTAAGTTGTAATCTATCCTCAGCATACCTTCAGATCGTCATCCATGTTTATTCTTGAATCTTTAGTAAGAGATGATCGATCGCCTTCACAGATGATCGCGTTCACGCGTCGCGGCCGCTTGAACTGTGTTCAGTGATCACTGATCAGTCACGCACATTAAAGAGCATCAAAACGGCATTTATCGTTTGAATTTCGTGATAAAATGGACTGAATACTTAATATGTTCGTGTGGGAACTCGGATTGAAGTGTGTTCCGCGCTTACAACAAGCCGACTGTTAACTGTTAAAGATTACATTCATAACCGTTCGGTACACGCGTGCACCGACCCGAGAGCCCTGTACCGAAACGGTTCAATACGAACACGTGTACCGTTACACCCCTAATTTATAATAACATATGAAAACTTTAGTCACAAAGAGCAGTGAGCAGGAACAAGTCTAGACCTGGACTAAACCCAGTATTAAGTGCTAGTACTAATTAAAATGAATAAAGTTAACTAAAGTAATCATACCATCAGTGCCTTTGGGTCTCTTTCGGTGTGGTTTAACCTTGGAGGGCTGGTCTAGCATGCTTTCCTCTTCGTGGTCCTCTCTGTCAGAGTGTTTAGACACTGAAGACAAATACATATTCATGTTACTTATTTGGAGTGCCCACTTTAAACATTATCTTAAAGTTGTTGCACTTAATGGAAGAAGTATATTAATCTACTTATAGTTTAGAGAAAGTGCCTATCTCGTGTTATGTGTTACAGTTAACTAGTATTGCACAACATAGACGCGGTTACATACCGGATTGGCACTCCTCTTCGCTCCTTGATCGAATCTCTGTTTGGGCTGTAAAAAAAAAGAAAAGTAGTTAGAAGTCATATGATGCTTATGGAGACATGAATTATTTATTTTTTTAACAGTGCAGACCATAGACTGCTGAATCCAGGGTCTGAAGATTGTTTCCTTTAAGTGCTTCGGCTCCACCTTCCATTGCAAATAGAAGCTTTCCAACTTTAGCTACTTGGAAGGTTTTATCAGTCTGCCTGTAGTAGTTACAGTGTACCCTGATGTCATGTCCCATAAACTTCGCTACCTGCTCAAGCTCTTGGTTGGAGAGGTCCAGCAGCTGGCACAATGTTGCCACATGCTTTCGCAGGTTGGTGGATCTGAGCAGTTGTGGATTATCCACTTTACATTCAATTGAAAATTTTCTCAAACAGTCACAGCCACGAATATTTGTTTTGGTGCCAATGTTTGCAAACAAAAATGGATTGTCCTTAAGAACACCAACTTTGTCCCTGAGCGCAATCATGAAATCGATGGAAGCTTTAGTCAAGAAACAGAACAGGTACTTTCCGACCTCTTTTTCCTCTGGTTACCATCCTAGTTAGCCTGTGACTCAACATTTTCTCCACAGGAGACAGCGTCTCATAAATGTCCTTGTTGACTTGGCCAGAGTCAGCTTTCTGGAACATCTCTAGTGTTATCCTTGATGCTTCCCCCTCACGTTTCTTGTTGAACACTATGACTTGAGCCAGAAGACTTTCACTGAGTCTTCTGTATGCAGCCACTGTTATAGTCTGTTTAAGATCAGCCTTTGCTTTATCTTCTATAGCCCTCAGATGATTCTGCAACACAAGAATGTCTTTAGTTAAAGGAACACTTTCATCTTTGTTCCATTTGTTTTGTTCCATGGAACTGTGGGCATTTGTTGCAACATAGTTTGACCACATTTTGTCGAGAAGCTCCTTAAACTTCTTAGTCTTTTTTTCAGCAACAAGATCTGACACCATCATACAATGAGCGACATTTCCAGGTCTCAGTTGCTGCTTTGAGTGAAAAGCCTATTTTCACTGCGGTTGAAGGTTTTCCGTACTCGGTCTTGTCTGAGTTGAAGTGTGACACTTTTCTAGCTGCTGCTATTGCCAAGTTAAATTTGGTTGGATCACACAAGTCTTTGAGTCCTCCAATTTTTTGGTCAATTTTCTTAGCTGCCAAGACAAAGCGACCCAGTTCCCTCAGTTTCTGTGCAATATAGCGATGTTGAGATTGTTCACGTCCTTTTCGAGCAAACAGTGAATCTCCATATTTACATATCATCTCATCCCCTCGAACGTGGGCAGTAATGTTGTCTTGTAACATGTTATGGATTACATTTTGGACTCCCTCTGATGATGTCTGTATTGGAAGAAGTTTGGAAGAAACAGTTTGGATGCGCTTTCTTTTTGTTCCTACGTTGGAGTTTTCCTTTTTATCCCTACAAGTTTTGTCATGTCTCCATAGTCTACTTTTTTAAACATAGCAAAGCAGTGCTGGCAGGGCAAATAGTCACTAACTGATGAGTTTTCAGAGGGCTGTTTCCATGTAACGATCTCCCCTTTACCCTCCTTTAGGACTTCCTGATTATGTCGCCAGTCACCCTTATTTCTTAAAGACTCAAGACGTTTCTTTCTCTCTTTGGAGCCAAGTGGAAAGCTGAAAGCGTGGGCAACATCAGCTTCATCCATGTGCTTCAACTGTAAATGGCGGGCCATTTTTTTTTTTAATTTTTCGCAGTACACACAGTTATGTGCTTTGTCCCACACTCTTTTACCATTGTTTTTTTGGCAAGTTTTAACTCTCAGTTCAACGGTCTCTGTGTTGTTCTTGCGACGATCCTTTTTTGAATATGTTTTTGATGGTTGACTGTTAGACTGTGTTGGTTTTGACTCACATGACAGGCTGGAGCAGTTTGAGACTATGCTGCAGGATGAAGAGGAGTCTGGACTCCCTGGAGGAGGCTTGTACTCCTCACCATCACTATAGCAACTTGACATTTCTGAAGCTTCTTCATCTTCTTGATGAGGTGAGCTCACTGTAGAATCAGGAATATCCTTCTCCGGGGCCTTTACCTGCAACATAACAATTTCAACATATTATCTGCCTGCATGAAGATTTGACCTAAATGAATGTCTAAAATGTTAAAAACTAAGTGCAAGTATAACTTTCAGTCAAGTTTGGTAAAAGTTCAATCATCTACAAACATCTGTTTTTCATTAAATTACTAAACATATATACATTTTTATATATATATATGAGAAATGATCTCATAAGCCACCCCCTTCCCTGCTTGTGTTTTTGCTCATTTAAAAAAAATATTTGCCATCATCTGAAAGCTAAAAAAATAATAATTGAGCTATAGTGTAAAAAGAGCTTGTTGCTCTATCAACACTCTAGTTTTCTAAAAACTAAGCCTTCACCAAACTGAAAGCTCCTGTTTTAACTTATTCAATATGGACTTTATTTTTTAACATGTTAAAAACAGTTGGATAAACTTTTGTGATCATGCATAATTTTTAAAGGGGGTATTATGCTTTAGACATTAATTTGGCCATAATTCCAAACACATCTGATCATTATTTTACACTTTAGTAAATGCTGTATTGAAACATGAAAATGCAACGCGTGTGCACAGGACACGCGGCCCTCGCCTGAAAATAGCCATTGGGGAAAGATTCAGAAATACTCTCATAATGCTTGAAAGGTTCAAAACATAATTCCAGCTATGTTTTTAATGAGGGAACAACATTGAATATAATTCATTCTGAGAGCAAAATTAAGTGACTAGATCAATAAAGAAACATGTTATCTTGTTGTGCTCTAAAAGCAATTTATTTATTAGTGATGGTAGGGCACATTAGTTAGTCATGTACACAACATATAGTAGGCTATAAGATCATAAGTGGTCAAACATACATTTAAACCATTAAAATTATGTAGCAATAGAGGTTAACTTTGTTGAATTAATTTAATAGTGGGAGCCTATATCTATACATCTGTATTCGTGTAACGAAGGGTCACTCATTTGTTAACCAATTCAGAATGCACTAAACACACTACTTCATTATACAGAAAAACAACAAATGAATTAAAATATATGATCATAAGCTGACCAATAAATAAACAAGTAAACTAGGTGAGTAGCCTATATAATTCAGCAGCAAAAAGTATTCTGACCTAATTCTTGAAAAAAAAAACTTTGCACTGTAATTTTATAAATCTAAATGTTGATAAAGTTTAAAATTACTATTTGTATTCGTATGAAATAAAATGACGATTTATGTTAGATTTATATTTATAAGTATATGTAAATAACATGTAGGCTATTTATGAATTTATTATTACTTATTAATATATTATTTATATTAATGTAAGATTAAAATACACTTATTTTAAATGTATTGTGCATCTTTTTAATGGGGTAACAATATATGATAGATACGACCGAACAAAATATTATAATAATCGTACAGTGTGCAAAACTATGATTAAGAAAACGAAACGCTTCGAACAGCAGCTAAAACCGCTTATGCGCATCCCGGGTGCAGAATGATGTGCTTGAAGCAATAAGAAGTTATAGCGCGCGCTGTGCAGCGCATTTTAAAGTTTACGGCACAAAGACAACCCCTGTGTATATCTGCATCTAACAGTTTATGAATCATTATTTTTTTCTCACTTTTAAATTTCAGTTATTGTGCATGTGACGCCAATTCATAGTCCTTGTGTCGTGCGATCTAACAGACACGCTAGCCAGTGATGACATCGTTTAGAAACGGCAATAGACTCCAGCAACAGCAAAATAATGTCATTTTATGCAAATCCACAGCCTTTTATCTACATATTAAGTATATAATGAGAATATATTAGAGAGTTTTACCGTGCTAACTAGACGCAGGAGAGCACATGGTAGCGTGCAACCATAGTTCATAGTTCACAGTCACTATCAAATGGAAATTTGGAAATTAAACAATAAAAATATGTACTTACATTGTTTGTGGAGAAGGTCCTCACATTTTTCATGGTGACTCCTCAATGTTCTTATTCTTTTTTTAAACCGCTCAAGGTGTGCCATTTTGATCCTCTCTGCAGCAACGCATTTCTGATATGATTGGAAAATTAGCAATAGGGACAAAGCGCTGTGATTGGCTGATTCAGTTGCCATGCTGTGGGTCTTGGTAGTAACTGGGCTGACAGAGATTTGCACAAATAACATGGTAAATAAACTCATTACTTACTTACTTAATTAATTAATGAGGAAATTATAGATAGAAATATACATGTATATAAAGTGGTCTACTGTAAAAATGGCATGTAACTTTTTACTAAATAAAATAGTTATATTTGATATCATATAATACAGTAATATTGTTTTAAATTAACAGTTTTTGATATAAGATATTCTGATACTCTGGACAGGACTTTAACCTAAAATTCCTCTTCAATATTTTCTGCTTCAATATTAAGTGACAGAGCTGCTGCGCTGTGATTGGCTCATTCCTCTGGGCCTCTGAAAAATAAATCAATCTATCCATCCATCCATCCATCCATCCATCCATCCATCCATCCATCCGTCTGTCTGTCTGTCTGTCTATCTGTCTGTCTATCTATCTATCCATCCATCCATCCATCCATCCATCCATCCATCTATCTGTCTATCCGTCTATCTATCTATCTGTCTGTCTGTCTGTCTGTCTGTCTGTCTATCTATCTATCTATCTATCTATCTATCTATCTATCTATCTATCTATCTATCTATCTATCTATCTATCTATCTATCTATCTATCTATCTATCTATCTATCTGTCCATCTATCCATCTATCTATCTATCTGTCCGTCCGTCCGTCCGTCCGTCCGTCCGTCCGTCCGTCCGTCCGTCCGTCCGTCCGTCCGTCCGTCTGTCTATCTATCTATCTATCTATCTATCTATCTATCTATCCATCTATCTGTCTATCCGTCTATCCATCCATCTATCTCATTTGGGATTAAACAGGTTAAACTCTAACATACCTGGCCTGGTTCTTTGTGGAATATGATGTGATCCATCTCTTATTACTGTTACATCTTGAGGATCGTCATGTCTCTCTGTTATAAACATATATTTAATCATAATTAAATACTGACAAGGAACATACAAAATATTTAATACCCTTTTGGTACATTCTGTATGTGAACCCTGACCCTGACCATAACCATGACCCTGACCATAACCCTAACCATAACCCTTACCATAACCCTAACCATAACCCTAACCATAACCCTAACCATGACCCTAACCATAACCCTGACCCCAACCCTGACCATGACCCTGACCATACCCTAACCATAACCCTAACCCTGAACCCTAACCATAACTATAACTATAACCCTGACCATAACCATAACCCTAACTATAACCCTAACCCTGATCCTGACCCTAACCCTAACTATAACCCTAACCCTAACCCTGACCCTAACCATAACTATAACTATAACCCTGACCATAACCATAACCATAACCCTAACCATAACTATAACCCTAACCATGACCCTGACCCTGACCCTAACCCTAACTTCAGATGCAAAAGCCTGTAAGTGCCGTCTGAAATTTCAGAGGGCACTTAAAGGCTTTTGCATCTGAAGTCTTCTTAGCAATACTAGCATACCAGGTATAGACGTTAGCAGTGGAGGTGTAGTAGACGGTCCCTGCTCTTCTGACTCAAGTAAGTAGCTCTGAGATGACAAATCTAGCACACAAAGCATAAAAATACATGTCAGCCACGTATGCAATATTTTAACTGTTTTAAATGTAAATGTTAGATATCATGTAGATTAACTCACCGTCTGTAGCTGATGTAGTGTCCCGCGTGGTCTCTCCACTGACGGAGGGGCGGTGACCCAGCACACCGTCCATAACTTCGAACCATGGAAAATTTCTTCTCTGGGCACCGCTTTGTCCATTGTGCGTTTTTATTGCTTTGTACTGCGCCCGCAACTTTTTTAACTTGTCACAAACTTACAGCGTTGTGCGTGGGATTTCTAATTTGGCGAGCTGGTCTGCGTTTCTGCAGACACCGTCAAACTGACGTCGTACATTCTCTTCTACCCGAATGTTCAAAAGGGCTTTGGTATCTTTCATAGACCAGTGCTGCCAATTTTCCATTTTCACAATATAAAATAGCCAAATACGCATCTTGTCGTAAACCTTCACCTGACTACGATTAGCTCCGCCTTTCACCTTGACCACGCCTCAAGCCCCAGCTGGCCCGCTTTGGACCAAGGTTTGCGGTCCAAACCCGGGCCTTTGGCCCCGAGGAAGCACCAAAGAGGCATGATCAAGCACACTTATTTCATATTTATATACTATTAAAATCTTACATTTATGTAATATTATTTGCAATACTTATTATTTTTCTAGAATAATACTTTAATACTTTGAATAAATCTCCAACAGTGTCGTCAGCAAATTATCCCCACACCTTCAGACTTCCTCCTCCATGCTTCACGGTGGGAACCATACATGTAGAGACCATTCGTTCATCTTTAAAGATTTCAAATTTGGACTCATCAGACCAAAGCACAGATTTCCACTGGTCTAATGTCCATTTCTTGTGTTTCTTGGCCAAAACAAATCTCTGCTTCTTGTCTTTCCTTAGTAGTTGTTCCTTTGCAGTCTGATTTGCGCGGTCTCCTCTGAACAGTTGATGTAGAGATGTGTCTGCAACTAGAACTCAGTGTGGCATTTATCTGAGCTCTAATCTCAGGAGCTGTTAACTTGTGATTTCTGAGGCTGGGGACTCAGATGAACTGATCCTCTGCAGCAGAGGTGACTCTTGGTCTTTCTTTCCTGGGGCGGTCCTCATGTGAGCCAGTTTTGTGCTTGATGGTTTTTGTGACTGCACTTGCATAAATTTAAAGTTTTTGCAATTTTCTGGACTTAATGACCTTCAGTTCTTAAAGTAATGATGGACTGTTGTTTCTACTCATTACAGAGTCCTTTTTGAAAGTGTTGTTTCTGTTTTGAGAGGGGTTTCAGGTTTTTTAGGGCTATGGTCTTAAACTTTTGATCAGCCGAAGAACAGAATTTCAGCCGAATTTCAGTTTAATTGTTGTTTTCAATAAATTGCTTACTAAAAATGTATTTTTTCACTCCCATTTCTTTTTTCTTTTTGCATTTTGAAGCTCTGGTTAGAACCTCCTTTAGATCCAACAGTGCACAATGCAATTTTTCAAGTCTTAAATTTTGTTGAGGTCTGCTTTAAAAGGGCCTCTTCACAAGACAGAATTTTACACCAGACATCAGCCTAACATAGACCTTCACTTGCACAAGTTTCAGCCCTCTAGTCCCTTGTGAGGCCAAACAGCAACCCAAAAGACACTGGACACAAGCCCTCCATTCAGCTGTAGGGACATGTACAAGTACTTTAAAGGCCTTCTTGGAGGCCACAGACAGCACATTTGGCCTGTGTTGTGGTTGTATATAGTTTTGTGTAGGCTCTGCTGCTGTTGTGTGGTCTGGTGTTGCATCATAAACCCTGGTGTTGTGACACATGTATTTGTTGTATTAATTAGCTCAATTGTAGAAGTGATGTGTATGCCACATATACTGATACTGCAGGAGAAGAGTCTGTTGTCAGTTACTGCTGCCCAAATCCCCAGCAGAGCTGTATTCCCTCTCAAAAGGAGGGTTAGGATGAGATCGTTTCTGCTGAATGGTCAAAAAAACATTTTTTATTAAATATATATTATTGGACACATTTTCATTTAGTGAGCTCTTTTTTACCAGCAAAAGTATTTGATCATACGTAAATGTAAAACATCTTGTGTAAGTTTAAACGACTGTATTTTTCTGTTTATCTATATATATATATATATAATATATATATATATATATATATATGTACGTAACTTGTAACTCTGCTCTTGACATGAAAATCGAAAAAGGGTTAGGAAAGGAGAAGAATCTGTTGTCAGTTACTGCTGCCCCTCCCCCGCTCCCTCTCGCATGTAAGATGCTCAGTGTCAGTGAAAGAGCATGCATGCAGATCTGCTCTCAAAAATGTAAAAATGCTACAAAATGTAATATAGTAGGACCCTAATACTGGAATGCGGAAAAAGTTCGCCTATATTACTCAATACATCAAATACATCAATATTACATCAATAACCACCCCTTTAAAGGTCCCGTTCTTCGTGATCCCACTGTTCAAACTTTAGTTAGTGTGTAATGTTGCTGTTAGAGCATAAATAATACCTGTAAAATTATAAAGCTCAAAGTTCAATGCCAAGCGAGATATTTTATTTAACAGAAGTTCCCTTTCAAAGCCTACAGTGAACGGCTGGCTTGGACTACATCCTGGTACTTCCTACATTAATTACGTCAGTACAACAGACTAACCTCCGCCCACAAGAATACGCGAAAAAAGGGGGCGTGGTCTTGTTGCGGTCCCACGTGGAGAAGAGGAAGTATTGCGTGGAGAAGAGGAAGTGCTGCGTTTGAGTGCGTTTGTTGCCATGTCGTCGAGACGCTGTTATTTTCATCCCGGAGTCAAATCACCTTTGTTTGGCTTTCCCAGGGACACTGTAGAGATCATTGAGCGCATACATCTCCCGTTAAGAGGCGTGACCTTTCCGTGCAAGTTACGTGTGCTAAGCTGCTGTCGAATCACAACACAGGAGCCGCTGGCACAATCAGAACTCGTTACGTATTTCTGAAGGAGGGACTTCATAGAACAAGGAACTCATCAGCCGTTTTTAGGACAGTGAGAACAGCGGTGTACAGATGAGTCAATGTGTGAAAAATACTGTGTTTTTTTACACGCGAAACATGAAGACATGTTATATTGCACACTGTAAACACAATCAAAGCTTCAAAAACACACGAAGAACGGGACCTTTAAGACTAGGCTACTTCCTAGGCAGATATTGACTTGGGACTATATTATGGGGAAGCAGAGGCGAAGCACTGCTACTTGGGCTCAGAGATATCACGCAACACATGAAATCCCCTATTCACGCAGGTTGTGGGATTTCATGTGTTGCGTGATATCTGCGCCTAGGAAATCGCCTAGTCTTAATCTGCATCGCTTTTTGTACTCGTTGGTAATTAGGTGGGGGGGGGGGGGGGGGGTTGGATCACTTTTACTCTGAACATGCTAGCTGGCAACATAGGATTCCATCCATTATGCTAAGCTAAGCTAGCGGCGACCCTGCCAAACTAAAACAATGCATACACTGACACAAAATTGCATTTGCCCACATATCTAAATGTAGGAAAGAAGTTGAATAAGCCCTATTTCTAAAAACGGTGGAGTGTTCCTTTAACTAATGCACAAATAATCATGAGTTAATGTATGACTAATGAAAAACTAACATTTATTAATGATTTATTAATGATTACTGCATCAGCAACTAATAAAGATTCTGCATGATTAATAGATTAAGTAATATATGAATTGCTATTAATTAAATATGACATCATTAATTCACTAATAACATAGTATATTAACTAATAATGTAAATGAATGCATTAATTACCACAGTGGGTCAAAGCCATGCATTTCAACTCCCAGTTGTCTGCTTTAATTAATCACTAGATAAAAATTTGCAAAGGCATCATTATGTTATGACTTTACTTGTTGAGGCACATGACTATTAACTAATTGTTAAGTCATATGTCATTGTGGTTATGGCTTTTGAATTAATTTTGAATTAGTTAATAGTCTTGCACATCTTCTGTTTGATGCAGCTAATGTTATGGAGCATGTCTATTGCAAGTTCAACCCCTATACTGCGTTAAGGTGCTTCTTTGTCTCTTATGATTGCAAATCTAACAAATTCTTAATTACAATATATAATCTTATCATTTCTTCAATTACAGCATTGCATATCACTCCCAAAACAAAACATCATCGTGCTTTTCCGTTGACTTAACATTGAAATCATTCGCGCTAGACACTCTATTCGTGTTCGGTGTGAACGCAGCATTATAGATTTACCTCAGATTCAATATTGCACAAATTTAAGACATTAATTACAACAACTAGAATTTGACTCATTCTCCTATATTATGAAGAGAAAAATAATTTCTTAATTGAGTAGTTTATCACTTTTGTTCAATAGATGCCTCAGACAATGCCTCTTCTGCCTTTGGGACTGCACCAGTCATTCTGACTATGTTAACTGGCTTCTGCAAGTGCACTAGATTGAAATCATCTTCTTGACTTTTCCTTGAATTATTCACAAATTAATCCAATTGGTCTCCAGACTTTAAGATGTTGATAAAAGTAGATCACTTATAGCAGGAATGTGGAAACAGGACATTATTAGTCAAATGCATGTATTTAATGTTAACTTATATATTAATCATTATTATTAATAACTTTATTCTTTAACATTCTGGAAACTACATGTTTATAGTGCACTGCCTCTCACATCCTAGTAAACATTACAAGTTACATTAGGTTGTAATCAAAATACTGATTTCTATTCACTGATGTCAATGGGGCATTTGGTCTTTATTTTTTACATTGAGTATAGTAACTTCAAAATATTACTCAAGTAGAATTAAAAACCATGGAGGAATAAATGGGCATGGGCACTTAGAAGAAGCCTATTCAAAAGGTTAACTAAGTAAATGTAACTTCTCCCTGCCCACCTTGGGGATTTGTGCATCTTTTTTGCTGCATAGCAAAATAATATTTCTCTGCAGTATGGAACAGTGTAAAAGCCTGATGCACTGCAGTACCAGTACTGGCCATTTGGGGGCACCTGAGCATTTTTACATGAAGTACCGATTTCTGCCAGAGAGGGCACGCCTGAACATTTTTACATGAAGTACCGATTTCTGCCAGAGAGGGCACTCTAGAGAAAATGTGTGTGAAGTTCAGCGAGAACAAAACTCATTGTGGATCAAAAGTGAGGACTTTACAGCAGAGCATCAGGGACCCCCCAGGAAGCCTATTCAGGCATTTTTGGCTTTAGCAAAGTGAGGACAGCCCAAAAAGTCAAAATTGTCCTCACACTGTAGGTAAAAAACTCGTGAATGTCCTCACTCTGTATGGTTTACAAGAACACACACACACACACACACAAACTAATGTGTAAATTACGTTCTCTCACCTTGGATCGAGGATTGTAGCGATGCTATACAGGCACTCAGATTCAATGTCACGGAATCTTTTCTTGACTGCTTCCAACAAAGTGGCTTTTGAAGTTTTTACACCGTGGTCAGTCTCTGCTGTCTTCTCGAGAAGATGAGTTAAAGCTCTGATGGATGGTATAACATCTGCAGCCGATGCAGTTGATGAGCTGATCTGTTGCGTGAGCTCTTCAAATGGGGCGAGTAGAGAAATCATATTTTCTACTAATTTCCACTGGCTGCCGGTGAACATGGAGGGTAAGTCATAGTCGGCTCCATAAGCACACAGGGCACGTTTCTGTTCTAGCAGACTCTGCAGCATGTATACAGTACTGTTCCACCTGGTAGGTACATCTTGCTGTAGTCTCTTGATAGGCTGGCCCAGTTGTTTCTGAATACTTTGAAGTCTGGAGTAGGCAAGCAGGGAGTGTTTGAAATGACCGACGATGCGTCTTCCAGAGGCGATTATATCAGTGATGCTGCATTGTGACAGAACTCCCTCGGTTACGGCGAGCTGAAGTGAATGCGGCATGCACGGCAGGCTAGGTAGATTGCCATCCCTCATGGCCTTTTCCATGTTCTTCGCGTTATCCCTTAGAATAACATGCACTTTTTCCTTTGGGATTCCCCATGCTCGAAACATGTCGCTGAATGCAGCAGCAATAGCGATCCTCCAGCGAAAGGCAGAACATTCCTCCAACGACAGACAGGCACAAGGGCTCAGGAACCACCAGGAAACTGACAAACACACAGTAACAAAACCCAACAATCTGACAAACACAAGACACACATCAATGAGTATAAATAGACATAAAATGAGCGGCAGATGGAGCTGATAATCAGCTGAGTGGTAGTCAGCGGCCACACCCATACACACAGACACATACACCCATGCACACACATTCATGAACCGTGACAGTCTCATGTTTGTTTTCTTTATTTGGCAAAAAGCACAACATTTTGTTTTTATTGTGACTGTACACAAATAAAAGTTAAGACTTAACAGTTTATAATGATGTATAACACTTGCCTGAATGATACAAATTATTTTAGTGTTGAGTCTGGCAATGATAAGATAAAAAACAGAGTTGATTGCGACGGCCGACTCGGGGGGGGTTAACTTCATCCTCATGTAGAAGTCCAGAACAGCAGCAAGAAGAAGACGAATCACGTCGACAGTTACTTGTCATATGGCTACACCTTTATCAAAGATACATCATGTCTTCTTCCTCTGTGTCTGGTATGTGTGGACAAATTGTCGAATGAAGGAATGGTTCCTAACAAACTGAAAAGGCATCTGACAAAATATCACCCATTACTAGTAAGCAAGTGTAATAGGGTGATCCCCTTGGGTGGGTTTTCTGTGTAGGTGGATGAAGCTGGGCAGAATGTCTTTGGAATGTCATACAAAAGCATCAGTTGTTGCCTTGGTCACATAACGGTTTACTGATGATATGAGATGTAAATGATCACATTTTGGAGGATGATCAGTTATTTCTAATTTTATCTCACTGTTACTGGTTTATCATGCAGCTCAAAGCATTATGGGTAGAATCTCCCTACAGTCTATTCTGATTCATCAACACAGTTTCACTGATCCATGATAAACCCTAAACCCAGGATAGAGCGGTTGAGTGAATGTGGTCTGGACTGTGTGGATGAGGCTCATTGTGTCAGAGACCCTGTAGAAGGACAGAGTTCCTGCACTGGGATCCACATACACTCCTACTCTACAACAGCTATGGGGCTTTACAGGGAGTTCAGTCACTGTGTTATTGTGTCTGAAGGAGTAACTGGAAGAAGAGCAGTCTAAACTCCAGGACTGATCATTACGTCCAAACAAACACTCGTAACCGTTTCCCTTCCTGCCGATGCTCTTATATGACACTGATATATCCACACTACTCCCACGCCACTCAATCTCCCAGTAACAGCGTCCACACACACTCTCTCTACACAACACCTGAGGCCAATGTTCAAATTTGTCTGGATGATCAGGATAGAACTGCTCTATGCCAGTGTAAGTAATCTCTCTGTTCCTCTCAGACAGACGGAGGAGTTTGTTCACTGTGTTAAGATCCAGAGTGGTCTGATGGAAATCTGATGGAGAAAACACATCAGGGTTTATTACAGAAACTATCTTAAGACAGAAACGTCTTATGATCTGACGAGTTCATTTAGTATTTTTCACAAATTCATATTACAGCAGCAAATCTTAACTTGATTTATGATTCTTATCCTGTCTATAAATCTCATCATAGTGAGAAAATCTTGAGTTTAGTGTTCAACTCGCAGGTCTGTTTCCAAGCAACAAACGATAATTAAGAAATGTCATTTTGTAACAGCTTTTGTCCTAAATGAGGTTCTGACTGAAATCGCCATGGTTACCAAACAGCTCACACAGGATTCTGGAAGTGTTTGTGTGTGTTGTTGCGTCCAAATTTGCCTAATTATACTATTATCTAAAAGTATTTTTGTGAAAAGTGTGTAGACTTACATTTGTGTAGTCCTGCTGTAATCCTGATCTCTCCTCCATGATCCACACTACAAAACACACACAGTGACACAATCAATCAAGCTGTATATTATCTCCCCTTACACTAACCCTACCCCTAAACCTACTATCACACACACAAACACGTGCACACACACACACACACACACACACACACACACACACACACACACACACACACACACACACACACACACACGAACCATACCCTAAACCTACCCATCACACAAAACTTTCTGTATCTTTACATTTTCACAAAAGAAAAAATTATATTTGATTTATAAAAAAAGGTCCCCACAAGGATTTGGGATATTGCCAGTGAGTGATATTGCCAGAGAGTGACAAAGAGCAGCAGAGAGTGACAAAGAGGGCGGGAGAATGCCGAGTGAAGGCTCACATGGCAGATGCATGTGCACAGAATTAGAGTGCAGAGAAAGCAGAACATGCAATTGCTTCAGTGAGTTAACGATGTAGATTCAGTGCAAGTACTTTCTGCATGAAGATGACGTTTGCAGAAAAGTTGAAAGACTGCAGTGAGTAACGCACATAAACGTATCAGCAATCTGTCATCTCAGGGACACAGATGGTATGACAACATCTCTCTTAAACTCCAAACAAAGAATTTTCTGTCTTTCCATGTTTTCACTGTTATACGCTAGGGGGCACTATTACACATCTTCTAAAAGAGTACAGAATCTCCAGATCTAAACATGAAAAGAAGAAGCAGAAACAAGCAATATCATATGTAATCATATGCATATGTAAAATAATGTGATCATCACAGTAAACAGTGGCGGAACAAGACTTTTATACATGGGGTGGCCGGGGGTGGCCATGGCTACTTTAGGGGGTCCATAGACCGTGAAAGAGTATCATGTGTAATACTTATTGTTTTCATTGTTTTGACCGATGTAACATTGTAGTCTAATAAATAAGCAACCAAAATTATAGATACCAGTGAAATTTGACAATTCTCGATTCCAACTGATATTCCACACCAAAAACAACAAGCCTACTGATACAAATTTAAAACATTATTGAATACAAGTGAATATTTAGCAATAAAGTAAGAACAGTGCTAAAAATTAAGTTGCAGGTCTAACAGTAATTCTCGATTTTCGGGGATTGAGGAGTTCTCGATTTTCGATATCATAATTCCTTTCTGCCGGGCTCAATTTACAGGAGAAGAAGGTACATGAAGAGTCTTGGAGGTGTCCCCAGCTGCTGTGAGAACACTGCTCCAACTTCTGTGGTAAATACATCTACCTCCACTGTGAAATGCTTGTTGGGATCCGGATGGATTAGGAACAGTGATGTGCAGAAGGCTTGCTTTAATTGTTCAAAGGCTCTAGAGGCTTCAGGGGACCAGGACAGTGAATTGGGCGTTTTCAATGGAGAAAGAAGGTTAGTGGACTGGTGATGCTACTGAAGTTGAGAATGAAACAGCAATATAAATTTGTAAACCCCAGGAAACATTGGAGATCTTTTACTGTGGTGGTGAATCTTTTTCTTACAGGTATTTGGAGGGACACACATGGAAAACAGTAGACTGGAGAAGGAATCCTTAAGGAATCCAAAACATTTTTAGAAATCTTGTTCAACTGAAAAGTATGAACATGAAAAGTATGAGCATGTCCAGCACTCAATACTTAGTTGGGGCTCCTTTTGCCTGAATTACTGCAGCAATGCGGCGTGGCATGGAGTCGATCAGTCTGTGGCACTGCTCAGGTGTTATGAGAGCCCAGGTTGCTCTGATAGTGGCCTTCAGCTATTCTGCATTGTTGGGTCTGGCATATCGCATCTTCCTCTTCGCAATACCCCATAGATTTTCTATGGGGTTAAGGTCAGGCGAGTTTGCTGGCCAATTAAGAACAGGGATACCATGGTCCTTAAACCAGCTACTGGTTGCTTTGGCACTGTGTGCAGGTGCCAAGTCCTGTTGGAAAATGAAATCTGCATCTCCATAAAGTTGGTCAGTAGCAGGTAGCATGAAGTGCTCTAAAACTTCCTGGTATACGGCTGCGTCGTCAATCTGACCCCAAGGGACTTAAACAGTTTTTTTTTTTACACAAGTTTAGAACAACCAAATCAAGCCCAGCTTTTTTGTGCATGTTTAAATAGATTATTTAGGAAAAGTTGCATAGTATCATGCCCCTGAGAAATTTTTTTAAATTGAGGAAAAGTCCAGTGGGGTCAGCTGGAACCCAAGGACCGATCAAGTTAAGATTAACTGTTAAAATGTATTTTATAAAAATCACATTTTAACCCTTTTATGCATACATTTAAAATATTCTATCTGACCTCCCAGAGTGAGTTTTTTTTCCCACCCTACTGTTTCCATGGTGACACGTCATGCTTGTCACGTAACTCACCACAGCCAAAATAGCGCTGTATGACAGATGTATCGCTTTTATTACGTTTTTCCTTTTATATTCAAAATATTATCTAAACTTGCTGACCATGTCATCAACTATCTGATATTCCGATTCTCAAATATGTGTAAGTGAGTGTGTTTTGCAGTTTTAACCTTCTTGATTACTTGAAATCTTGATTTTGATCTATAACTTGAGATGGGAGCCGCCATGTTTGTTTGCACCGCAGTTCAGAGAGTCCTGTCAGTTGGATTTACAGCACGCAAATTCATCAGTTTCTCCCGAAATACTTGCAAGTAAGTGGCCGGTGAACTGGGAGAAGAATAGTAAACTTTATAGCTACTTACACTATGTGTATCTGATATGAATAACACGTTGGTAAATTATATTTGAATAGATTGTTATTGGTGCTTCCATAGACACCAGTGTGTATTTTACAAACTGTAGTTGTATTGTTTTTACAAGTAGTTATGTGTATTTAAATGTTTGAAACCTAGCATAAACATATGGTTGAAAACACTGCATGATATACAGGGAGTGCAGAATTATTAGGCAAATGAGTATTTTGACCACATCATCCTCGTTATGCATGTTGTCTTACTCCAAGCTGTATAGGCTGGAAAGCCTACTACCAATTAAGCATATTAGGTGATGTGCATCTCTGTAATGAGAAGGGGTGTGGTCTAATGACATCAACACCCTATATCAGGTGTGCATAATTATTAGGCAACTTCCTTTCCTTTGGCAAAATGGGTCAAAAGAAGGACTTGACAGGCTCAGAAAAGTCAAAAATAGTGAGATATATTGCAGAGGGATGCAGCAGTCTTAAAATAGCCAAGCTTCTGAAGCGTGATCATCGAACAATCAAGCGTTTCATTCAAAATAGTCAACAGGGTCGCAAGAAGCGTGTGGAAAAACCAAGGCGCAAAATAACTGCCCGTGAACTGAGAAAAGTCAAGCGTGCAGCTGCCAAGATGCCACTTGCCACCAGTTTGGCCATATTTCAGAGCTGCAACATCACTGGAGTGCCCAAAAGCACAAGGTGTGCAATACTCAGAGACATGGCCAAGGTAAGAAAGGCAGAAAGTCGACCACCACTGAACAAGACACACAAGCTGAAACGTCAAGACTGGGCCAAGAAATATCTCAAGACTGATTTTTCTAAGGTTTTATGGACTGATGAAATGAGAGTGAGTCTTGATGGGCCAGATGGATGGGCCCGTGGCTGGATTGGTAAAGGGCAGAGAGCTCCAGTCCGACTCAGACGCCAGCAAGGTGGAGGTGGAATACTGGTTTGGGCTGGTATCATCAAAGATGAGCTTGTGGGGCCTTTTCGGGTTGAGGATGGAGTCAAGCTCAACTCCCAGTCCTACTGCCAGTTTCTGGAAGACACCTTCTTCAAGCAGTGGTACAGGAAGAAGTCTGCATCCTTCAAGAAAAACATGATTTTCATGCAGGACAATGCTCCATCACACGCGTCCAAGTACTCCACAGCGTGGCTGGCAAGAAAGGGTATAAAAGAAGAAAATCTAATGATATGGCCTCCTTGTTCACCTGATCTGAACCCCATTGAGAACCTGTGGTCCATCATCAAATGTGCGATTTACAAGGAGGGAAAACAGTACACCTCTCTGAACAGTGTCTGGGAGGCTGTGGTTGCTGCTGCACGCAATGTTGATGGTGAACAGATCAAAACACTGACAGAATCCATGGATGGCAGGCTTTCGAGTGTCCTTGCAAAGAAAGGTGGCTATATTGGTCACTGATTTGTTTTTGTTTGGTTTTTGAATGTCAGAAATGTATATTTGTGAATGTTGAGATGTTATATTGGTTTCACTGGTAAAAATAAATAATTGAAATGGGTATAAATTTGTTTTTTGTTAAGTTGCCTAATAATTATGCACAGTAATAGTCACCTGCACACACAGATATCCCCCTAAAATAGCTAAAACTAAAAACTACTTCCAAAAATATTCAGCTTTGATATTAATGAGTTTGTGTTCATTGACAACATGGTTGTTGTTTAATTATTAATGTTGTAAAATTAATCCTCAAAAATACAACTTGCCTAATAATTCTGCACTCCCTGTATGTCAACCGCTGAGCCCGTCCGCCTCTGGCTCAGTGCCAGCCAAAGCATGAAAACACAGTTCATTTACTAAATCACATACAGTGAGGAAAATAAGTATTTGAACACCCTGCTATTTTGCAAGTTCTCCCACTTAGAAATTATGGAGGGGTCTGAAATTGTCATTGTAGGTGCATGTCCACTGTGAGAGACATAATCAAAAAAAAATATCCAGAAATCACAATGTATGATTTTTTAACTATTTATTTGTATGATACAGCTGCAAATAAGTATTTTTTAAGTATTTTATTGTCTATATGTTACACATAATAGTAACTGAATGTTTCTTTATTTGAAGTTTATATACAAGATGTTTATGCTTATGTGCAGTTCATGTAAATTACCTTTATAAGCAGTTCTGGGTTTGAAAGTATGTACCATTTCTCACCACTGGGTGGTGTTGGTGGTGGTATATGATTTCATAGTTTAATTCTTTTATAACATTTAACCTGATAATGTCTCCAAAGATTATGTAAACTGTTCATGTAAATAATGTTTATGTTAAATGTTATAATAATGTTAAAATAATAGAGTTCTCTTTCTATTGTAGTTCCACACACACACACACACACACATACAAACCCAATACATATACCTGGAAATATGATGCGCTTATGTTGAATATATTAACCCTATAAAGTCCAAGTTCAACTGTGTTGTGTACAAGATGAAAGTTACCATAGTGTTAAGAACAAATATTCATACTTTACATGAAGCTGATCAGATCCAGTGTGAAAAGAGTGCACTTTCCATGAAGAATAAAAGGTAATTTTGTTGGTAAATCATGGAAATAGTTTATATTTATTATCTTATTGTTTGTTATATTTATTTGTTTGGTCAGTGTCTTTGTGTTTTTTCTTTTCTTTTTTTGCTGTTGTAAGCTTTAAGGTGAAGGCTGAAATCAGTGAAATCATTTGATGCAATGATATGGAACTGTAATGTAGTCAAGACATGACTGGAACTACTTTAGCTGTGGGATTTTCTATTGAACTAATAAAATAATTACTTGAGTAAGTACTTGATAAATAAATTACACACCTTAGAAAACTCATCAACCAATCAGAATAGAGCATGCAATAGCATATCTAGGGTTAAATCCTTAATTCTCAATAAGAACTTTAGCAAAAACAAAATTCTAACTGTTTTGTAAGAAGTGCAGATGTTTTTTTTTCATCAAAAGAATATGCTTCACATACTCGAGTTTGTCCAGTGTGCAATTGGGATCCTCCACTTTTTCAGAGAGCTGCTTGACTCCTGTATCTCCTGGGTGATTGTAGCTCAGATCTAGCTCTCTCATGTGCGAGGGGTTTGAACTCAGAGCTGAAGACACATAACCACAGCCTTCCTCTGTCACCATACAGCCAGACAATCTACAGACACACAACAACAGTCCACATGACTTGAACACTTATTCCTATTTCAGCCATTCATTAGGTATTGTTCATTTATAACTGTGTAAATAGTAAACTAAAATTGTAATTTACATTGAATAATACATTTTTTTCATTGTTTTGAATTGAAAACGGCCTGCTCTCTGCCCAGTTCTCCGTATGTAACACTTATAATGGTGAGTGAGTGCAACCTGGATGCATCAGTGAATGGTGATATATTTTGCTAAATAAAATAATCTCGCCAGAAGAATTGCATGATAACTTTAATGTATTGATTTGTCTGAATCATTTCAGTAAGCTTTTATGACGGTTTACGAATGCAATGTAAGGTGAAATTTACTGTTGATTTACTGTGAATCGAGCTGACCTAAAACACTAAAAACAGGACCATGACCTGCTTTGTGTAAACATCACAATCTTCAAAATTCATACTAAGCCATATCCCATTGTCTCAAACATGTACTGCTAGAATTCATAAAAAAATTTCCAGCCAACTGGTGAGTAACATTGTTTAATATCATTACCATTTGGCACATGGTGTTAATTTTTAACCCTGGTTGAGATATTAATGGTGTCAGGAACATAGCCACTAGATGGCGCTACTAGCTTGTTCAGTGCTATTGGAAGCAAACCATGCATTGTAATAGATGTATTTGAAAAAGCAACATTTTACAGTTGTAATACTTGTTTAAGACATTACAATTTAAATCTTCATACAGTCCATTCCCATCCCTCCACCCCTAACAATATTTTTCTCAGACTTATGCAGTTCACGTAGGTCATACTTCTCAACTCTGAAAATACAGACATCTGTATAAATATGCAAAGAAAATCACATTCTTGAAAATTTTGTTTTGTCTCTTGTTCTGGCATTCCATTGAGAGCAGATGCCACATTCTGTGACAAAACCATTTATTGTGATAGTATTTCTTTAATTATTAAAAAAAAAAACATTTACCTCAGTATCTCCAGCTGACAGTTTGGACTCTTCAGTCCATCAGAAAGAAGCTTCACTCCAGAATCCTGCAGGTCATTGTTACTCAGGTCCATCTCTCTCAGGAAGGAGTTTGAGGATTGTAGAGCTGAAGACACACTCTCACAACACTCAGCAGTGATATCACAGCACTGCAGCCTGTGTAGAGAACAAAACAACAGTAATGCAATAGTATTGTTTATTAGGTAGGGTTTATAATCTGAAGTACACATAATTTGGAAAAAATAACATTGACTAAGGTGATGTAAGCAAAGCTAAATAAATGGTATCTTTATTAAATAACCAGTTTTTTTCAGTGTCTTTAATTTATGATATAATTAAGAATGTTAAAATGGGTAATACTCAGGTTCCTGCCTGATGGTGGATATACATTGGCATTTAATATCATCACACACATTGATACGCATTGATACAGTCTTGGCCAGCAAATCACCTGTGTAAGATTAAGGCCCAATTAAAAAAGACTAACAGTGTATATAAATGATTGTAAAGAAGACTCTTACAGTGCTCTTCTTGTGTTTTTGATCACTGGCAGCAGTCTCATCACTGCTTCATCAGACCTTCTGTATTTCTGCAGTTCAAATGTTTCTTGAGTCTCTTCTGACATGAGGAGCACAAACACCAGACCTGACCACTGAGCAGAGGAGAGCTTCTGTGCTGAAAGATTTCCTGAGCTCAGATTCTTCTGGATTTCCTCCACAAAGTCATCTTTCATTTCATTCAGACAGTTGAAGAGATTGATGGTTCTTTCCACTGATTTCTCCTTTTCAATTTTCTTTTTGATATAGTCAGCAGTGTTTTTCAGGTTCTCTGTTTTGAGTTCCAGTCCTGGCAGTAGTTCCTTCAGGTCACTCTGATTGGACTCCAGAGAGAGACCCAGAAGGAACCGGAGGAAAAGGTCCAGGTGTCCATTCTGACTTTGTAAAGCCTTGTTGACTGCAGCCTTATGGAGCTGAAACTGTGACTTTTTGGAGAGATTCCATGCCAGTTTTTCTGTCCAGGATTCAAGAAATTGGTTTGTTTTCTTATCTTTGCTTATCAAAAACACATATAGAGCAGCAAGGAATTCCTGTACACTGAGATGTATGAAGCTGAAAACGTTTCTTGCCTTTTCCTCCTGAAACATTCGAGTGCATAACCCAGAGAACACTGACCCTTCACTGACATCTAGTCCACATTCCTCAAGATCTTCTTTGTAGAAAATCAGGTTTCCTTTCTCCAGTTGCTTAAAGGCCAGTTTCCCAAGCTTCAGAATAATCTCATAAAAAGACCTGGCATTGGGTTTAAGTTCAGGACTATCACTGTATTTTTCTTCCATCTGTTGCTGCTGAGAAATTAAGAAGCTTGTGTACATCCCTGTGAGAGATGTGGGAGTTTTATCTTTGCTTTTTTTGTAATTTTGTTGAGCAAGTAGAGGCTGAAGGACAGTGAGCACAATCCAGCAGAAGACAGGGATGTGGCACATGATGTACAGGCTCCTGGATTTCTTGATGTGACTGATGATGTTTTCAGAAACCTCAGGACTGCTGTTATTTTTGAAATATTGCTCTCTCTGCTCATTGTTAAATCCTCGCACTTCAGTCACCTGATCAATGTAGTTTCGGTCTATCTGTCCGGCTGCTGCTGGTCTGGATGTGATCCAGATGAGAGCAGAGGGAACCAGATGTCCCTTGATCAGGCTTGTAACAATCTTACCCACTGTTGTTTTTTTGTGGACATCTGTAAATCTGCCACCCTCTTTAAAGTTCAAAGGAAAGCGACATTCATCCAGCCCATCAAAAATGAACATGACTTTACCATCCCCTTTAGGAAGAGAAGGCAGTTCTTTAGGATCACTAAAGAAGTATTCGTGAAGCAGTCCCATGAGACTCGAGTTCTCTGTAATCAGGTTTAGTTGACGGAAGGGCAGAGGAAAAATTAAGGCTATATCCTGATTTTCTTTTCCTTCAATCCAGTCAAGGATAAATTTATTAACAGAGACCGTTTTTCCTACCCCTGCGATCCCCATCGTCAGCACCTTTTTATGGACTTTAAAAATATTATTGCACTGAATTGGTGAGTCCTTGGCATCACATTGCTTATGATTCAATTCGATCTGTCTCACCTCGTGTTCATTTACTCTTCCTCCAGTCTCATTCTCCACCACATATAAATCAGTGTAGATATCGTTCAGCTTTTCCCGATGACCTGTCTGTGAATTACCAACCAATATCCGCTCGTAGTCCTGTTTTAAAATGTCCTTCAGTCTGCAGCTGGTCTTGCTGTAATCATGAAGGGCAGCTTGGCCTTTAAAAAAGAGGGGCAAAGACACCAAAGACTAAGTAATCGTGTTTTTAAGGCATGATGTTTTTTTGTTTTTTTTTCAAGTAAAAACATTTAAATATGTAATTTTGGTTATCAAAGATGAGATTTAAGGGATACAATTATTGACTACAGGGGAACTTTAATGAAACCTATAAAACCTGGTCTGCAGTTCACATTAAAAAAAATAACTACAGCACATGTTTGATGATAACTGATTTCTGCTATATTCAATTTAATCACACTCTTTCTGTGTGTTTACATGCACATCTTACATTGATTATTCTGAAGTTGAAAACATATATGGTGATGGAAACACCTTGACTAATGCTAATTTAAATGCAGTTGGTTTAAGTCAGGGGTCTTTAACATTTTTCAGGGTAAGGGCCCCTTAGGTGATAGAGACATGGAGCAGGGATCCCCTATACATAATGTGTCAAACAGAGCTACATATTAAGCACATAGCCTTTGATGTTAATAGAAACTAAGCATATTACATTTACATTTAGTAATTTAGCAGACGCTTTTATCCAAAGCGACTTACAAATGAGAGGAATAGAAGCAACTAGAACAGTCAAGTGCAACAGTATGCAAGTGCAGTAACAAGTCTCAGTTAATCTAGCACAGAACACACAGAACACAATTTTTTTATTATAAATTAAACAGACAGAAAATGAACAGAATGATAAGTGCTATTCTTATATTATGATCATGAATAAGTTTTATTAAGAATTTGTGGCACATGCATCACTGCCTGTATATTACTTTTCACTGTTAAAATGTAGATTTATTCATCATAATAAATGTTGCGATAAAGATCAATTTATTAGTTGTTTGGAGTAAACAGTAAATTATTTTAATGGATTTGCAGTCATACTTTTTTATTTTATTAATCGGGTGGATGAATAAATATTTAACTGAACCTTAGTTACAAATTTATTAAAACGAGTGCGGGTTCTCAAGTAAAGTGCAGATGTATATATATTGATATTATTATTTTCAGACAGTGAAAATAAACAGCCCAACACAAACAGATGCCTAACAGAACAAAACCTGGCACTCATGTCTATTGGTGTTGGTCGACACTGTTAAGACTGTACCTTGCTCTTCTGTGAGTTTCTCTGCTATCTCTGGGATCGTTTGTGGCTCTGTGAGAAGAGAGAATTTTTTTTTGAAAAATATACAGATACACTCAAGAAAATACTGAAGCTAAAGCATGTCTGCCCAGAACAACTTGACCATAAATCGAGCTGAGAGATTTAGCAGCCTCATACAACCCTCCCTTTAATTCTCTTCCTGAGTGTAATATAAGTCACCATTCACTTCATTATGTTCATTCACAATAGAGAATATGTATGAGTGAAGAAATGTCACATAGCCTCTTTTGTAACTGCAGTGAAAAACAACTCGTTATATGTTTCTTTTCCTCTTATTTCTAGTCAGCTTGTTCCTGTTTTATATTTACGGACAACCTCTGGGATGTGTTTCTATGGGAAGTATAACGTGTAAACTGCTCAATAAAGATTGAATATTTGGGATTCTGTTCGTGTGGCGATTCTTCCCAATCAGAAGCAGACCAGAGAAATCTAATTCTTACATGAACTTTAAAAGGAAAACACAATCACTGAGATTTATTTCACTTATCAAGCTATTAACTGCCTGCTAATAAGCAGTGTGTGTGTCAGTAAGCACAGCAGTGGTGGATAAAGTACTCGAAAGACACACTTGAGTAACAGTAGAGATGATTTTCTTGCCAGAAAATGACTTAAAGTCACTGTTTAGAATATTACTTGAGTAGCTAATAAACTCACATACTTTTAAAGTATGTGAGTATAGTATAAGTATATTTATTGTACTTAAGTATGAAAAGTATTTTTTTCATATTAAACGTATTTGATTTAAGTTTTGAAAGTAAAAATACTTTTGAGTACTTTTACATTAGTGCATTAGCTTTAAAACTAAAGCAAAAGTAAAAGTTGACAGAAATATAAAAACTCAAGTAAATTACAGTCAAAAATTTACATTACACCACTGAAGCACAGCTATAGTGACAGTACCGTTTCCTGCAGTGTTGTAGTTGAAGATCACTGATGTGATGGTGTTTCCACAGAGTACAGGAGCATTTACAGTTGCTCCCGTCTGAGCATTCAGATCAACACAGACTCCAGTGTGAGCGCTGCTGCTCATCTTGACTGGAACGAAGACAGAGATTAATCTAATTTCCTAAATGACAACTTTAACATTACTGATATTATTTTCTTCATTACCGTTCTTGTCTTCTTCCACCTCATCTAGTGTGTCACGATGCTGATCAGCAGATGCCATCGTCCTACACTGACGCACCGCTGTTGGACATGAGAAAAAGGTTTAGCTTCGCTGTTACCAGGCACTATTTGAAAATAAACAAGTAAATAAAATAGTCGTAAGCGGCAAATATTAAAATATTTGACAAGTTATTAAATGTCTCTGTATGGATGATATTATTTTGTGTTCAAAATAATATCAGTCCAACATCACTAACCAGATCAATCACTGTTTTTGGTAGAAATTATATATCTACATGGTAAATATTTTACTAGTAGGTGTAGTAGAGTAATAGAAAACCAACAGACCCAGCAGTCCTGACATGCATGCTGCTGATTTTGTGTAATTGAATCATTAATTGAAAAGGGCGTGTTCAAAATAATAGCAGTGGTTTCAAACAAGTGGCCCTTATTTAAGGACAAATGCAGCAAATGTTGTCCTGTGCATTTCTCTCTGAAAATCCTGAGTAAAATGGGTCGTTCCAGACATTGTTCAGAAGAACAGCGTACTTTGATTAAAATGTTGAGAGGGGAAAGCATATAAAGAAGTGCAGAAAATGATAGGCTGCTCAGCTTAAATGATATAAAATGCTTTAAAATGGCAACCAAAACCAGAAAGACGTGGAAGAAAACGGAAAACTACCATTCGAATGAACTGAAGAATAGCCAAAATGGCAAAGATCAGCTCCAGGGAGATCAAAGAAAGTCGTCTCGGTTAAGTATTTAACCCTCGTTCCCTCAGGAGGGAACAGAGATGTAACGTCAGTGTCTGTGTCTGCCAAGTGATGTGAGAGTTCGGCCTTTCCTATCTGCACTCTCCGGCAGCAGTTTCTCGCACCAGGCATCCCGCCTGTTTGATGTCTGGTCTCTTTGTTACCCTCTCCTGATCTGCGTCCGCCTAGACGGCCAGTTACCGGCAGACAGCCTAATTTGTCCATTATCTGCTGTTCAAATAAAGACTGTAACCTGCATTTGCTTTTGGGTCCTCTCTCCATTGTGACAGTAGGCATGTGCCAGTGTCAAATTTTCGTGTTGTCATACTATAACAGATTTAATAACTTTCTTATAACAAAAAGAACCAAACATTTAAATACATTAAAGCAATACACACAAATATATAAAGTAAACAAATATTTAAAACAGATTAAAGAGCTAAAGAATTATAAAGAACAATAGGTAACACTTTACAATAAGGTCTCACTAGTTAATGCATTAACATCAACAAATAGCTACATTTTTACAGTTATTATTCTTTGATAATGTTAGTTAAAAAAAGCAACTGTGTTAGCTCAGGTCCATTAAATAATACAGTTACAACTTTGAATTGTATTGAATTGTTTGAATGAATAGCCTTAAGTCTTCAAGTATTAAGTATTTGGTTATGTGATGAGTTTTGTTTACAAGGATTACTGAGGAAACGGCTGCATTTCTGCTGTTCCGTCAGCGCCCTCTGCTGTCAGAGAGTGAATGTGCGTTTCATTCAGGGCATGTCCTTCACTCTTTCCGCCATTTGTGCTCGGCTCATTGGGTTTTGTTTACATCAGTTAAATGACAGCACGGAAAAACATAAAAGTAACCGACGAGCCGCAGGTAGGTAAGTCTTCCCTTAGGTAATTTTTTCGAGAAGCAACATCACCTCAGGATGACAAAATCTCCGCTGCAGCGCTTTGTAAAGTATATCATAATCATGCAGTAAAGCATCATCAGTCATACAGAAATACATAACCAAATAATCTGGCACAGTGTTAGAAAACATTACATTTCTGGACTTCTGTAAATAACAGAAATACATACATTTTTAAATAAACAAAGAATTAATGCGATAAATAAATACACATTTCAGATAGCAAAGAGCTGCCTGAGCTGCTGCAGTGGGTGAACTTCTTTAAGAACGGAAATGTGTATTTATTTATTTTTCGCATTCATTATTTGACTATTTATGTATTTCTGTTATTTACAGAAGTCCAGAAATGTTAAGTTTTCAGGCACTGTGCACTTTGCAAGACAGGTTCATCTCAGTGGTCAGTTTTCGAAACAGACATCACAATATCTTAAATAAGTAAGTACAAATACTGTGAACAAACACTTTTTTGCCTCTTCTGTTACACATAGGTCTAGATCAAGATATATTGTAGATCAAATTTGTCTGGCAATGAATAGAGTAGCTATTTCAGAATCACTGTATCACGATACCATCGATATGATGGACAAAATTGTATTGTACACCATGCGAGTACACCAGAGTCCTACGCAATTATTCTTGCCTCACTAAATGCCGCAAAATGTGTCCTCCTTTTTGGTGTTAAGGAAATGGCCACCCTAACATCAGTGTGCGTTCCTCTTTGACGTGTTGTTCATTTTAAATGGTTGATGGGTAAAGTATTCTTAAAATGCATTCTAAAAATCAGAATAATTCGTAAGAAATAATTATTCACGGTATTTTGAAGTGCCCACGATAACAATATTGTTCATGTTCATTATTGCGATATATCGTATTACCGTTTACCGGCACATGTCTAATACCAAGGTACACTGGGAAGCATATTCCACGTGGAAACATGCGCCAAGTGCCTGCCCGCAGGGAGGACTTAAGGATACACATTTGACCCACGGAGGGGCTGCATGTGGAAGAACTCTGGGGAACCCGCCGAAGGAGGAAAGATTTTTACTCCCCAGGAGTGGCAATGGCTTGCCAAGGGAAAGACACATGCTCAAGGAGGCTTACAGTGGAAATACACATGTGGGGGTCGCCCAGCGAGGGAACCATGCACATGGGGCACCTAGCCGGACACGAGGGCTGACCGAGTGGGCATGCACACTGGTGTCGACACCAACAGTGCTGGAGGAGCTCAGGGCTTCAGAATTGCATGTATCCAGTCCGTGGAGTGGAATGGCGAGCAAGCGAAGACACCTGAGCCTGTCTAGTTACCGGCCACTAGTAGAGGCGAGTACATGAGAGGACACAGATGACACAGACACGAGGCGCCATGCGCTAGAGCCTAAGAGGAGGCCACACTCCTAGTGGAGTGTGCCCTCACCCCTAGGGGGCATGGATGACCCTGCGTCTGGTAAGCCAAGACAATGGCATCCACTATCTAGTGAGACAACCTTTACTTGGAGAGAGCCTTTCCCTTCAGCTTTCCACCATGACAGACAAGAGCTGGTCTGCGGTCCTGAAACACTGTGTCCTGTCTACGTAAGCATGGAGGGCCCGTACTGGACAGAGCAGTGCCAAGGCTGGGTCTGCCTCCTCCAAAGGCAGCGCTTGCAGGTTCACCACCTGGTCCCTGAGGCTTTATTTTCACAATGGGAGTTGTCTACATTTGAGAGGCATTTCTACAACTCTGTTGTGTTCACCAATTATTTTTAATTTAAGTGATCATCTTATAACAGGGTTCACATGTGATTCATGAAACATTTGTATGCCGCTCAGTGTTTCCCCTACAATGTATATTCACAGCGGCGCAGCGCCACTGCAAAATCTTCACATGATCAGTAATTTCACAACATTCACTTACACACTGTAAAAATACAACAGCCAACGTCATCTTGAAATTGTTTTCAGAAGTCTTGACTAAGTGCATGAAATCCTCCCTTAGCCTCTCATTATTCAGGACATGTAGGCCATAAAGTTAGGCTACGTTTCAGGCGAGAGAGAGAGAGAGAGAGAGAGAGAGAGAGAGAGAGAGAGAGAGAGAGAGAGAGAGAGAGAGAGAGAGAGAGAGAGAGAGAGAGAGAGAGAGAGAGAGAGAGAGAGAGAGAGAGAGAGAGAGAGAGAGAGAGGGCTGTGATATTAATCTTATTTTATTTTCGATTCCAAGGATTATAAAAAGAAGATATGAGGTAAAACTATTATAAACTATGCCCGCGCATCGTCTAGTGCAACTTCCTTCCTTTCATAGCGCGCGCTGTCATTTCTCCCCAAAGATGCATTTAACGTCAGATTCAGCACAATCTGAGATTGTTGTCAAATGCACTCTCCACTTTGGCTAAATTGCAGAACGTGTTTGCTCAAATTAAAAGCACAATAATCTGCGCAATAGACGTTGTTTTCAAGTTCAAGGCGGGTGTGTGTGTGCGCACGCTGCGAAACGGACCGACTTGCACATATGCTTCGTGTGCGCAACTAAACCATGAAATACACAACAAAATAGCCTTAATCTCAAAATGACCGGCTTGGAGAGTATTCACTTAAACACAGTTTAGCTTAAATGGGCGTAAATAGTTGGGAGAAATCAATGGGAGAATGATATTATTAGATCTGCATTCGTCTTAAGGGGCAGCATCTAATAAACCTGGTGACGATTGAGCCATTAATGTGAATCAAACAACAAAAGGCAAAGAGAAACTTTACAAGAGATTACTTGCAGCTCTTGTATGATATGTGATGCTAAATCTTATATAAATCTTTGATTAATAAAAAGGTAAAAACAACATCATGTAATAATATTTCACAATATTAGGCTACTGTTTTTTTCTGGTATTTTTGATTAAATAAATACAGGCTTGATAAGCATGAGACTTTGCAAAAACATAAAATAGTATCCAAACTTTACACACACACACACACACACACACACACACACACACACACACACACTTTTTTTTAAAGTTTTTTTTTTACATATTGCCCCTTTCTTACATTTGAGCCCCTGCCCCTTAGGAACTTTCTGCACGTCCCTGCAGGTTAGTGAAGTAAAATAGGCTATGTAAGCTAAGAGAAATAGATCTTACTCCAAAAAAACCTGTTAAACTCGTAATAGCAAATAATTATATTAATTTATATGTATATTAAATGTTAAGAGTGTCACATAAATGAATATCACAGTTTTTTTTTCTTTTGTTAATACGATATTTCACTGAGCTTATTCTACCATCACAATATGCAACAATCTTATGTTTGGAGCAATTTAGTGAGACTGTTAAGGTTTTTGTAATATTAGTGTACCAATACAAAGACGCACTTGATCTTCTGTTCGATCATGAGATGAGGAAGTTTAAATAAAATCATCAGAATTACTCCACAACTGCATTAAAGTCCCCAATGACACATAATAACACACAAACGAACATGAAAACAACTAAAGAAAGATGAAACACTCACCTCAGATACCATTCGTAGATCTTTATTTTTCCTCTTCTGAACTGTCGAGTTGAACTGACATTTCTTCAGTGAAGGAAGTGAAACTGCTTTTAAGGAAGAGACATCAGAGATGTCCACACACACACACACACACACACACACACACACACACACACACACACACACACACACACACACACACACACACACACACACACACACACACACACTCAAGTCTCCTGTCACTGTTTATATTTGCAGCAATATTTATATACAGTATTTTAGCAGTATAATAGCGCATTTTCAAGCCACAACAGCATTTTCCTCCCACTGGATTCACTCGATTTACTCCTGTAATCCACTGAAGGTTTAGGGCTGGACCGGGAAGTTGGAATTGCAAGTGACGCGTACATGAGCAAGAATATCACACTTTATATGTGGCACTAGTGTAAAGAATAGTCATTAAAACGAAACCCCCACCATTTAAAAATTGAGAATTGTATATATTTCTGTTCAGAGGTGGTAATCTATCTAGACTAAATGTTTGAAAGTGCTTACAGTGTGTCTTGGGCTCCTGTTTACTTATTTTAATAGAGATCTGCAAGAATGTTTTCTCTAATGCAGAGACGAGCAGGTGACACACAAGAATTGAGACGCTCCCCTCGTGATTGACTTTATACTGTTATATCTTTCCTTGCCGATTTGCTTGCAAACGTGTTGCAGCAGAAACAATGCCTGCTCCTTTCTAGATGTGTAACACATGCTATTCATGCCCATGTCTTGCGTCTATTGCTCAATACTTGCACAGCAGGAAGTTTCTGCCACTAAAGCCGGACGTTTACAACCAGAAGTAGGAGGTACAGTCTGTCGCTTGTAGCCAAATAATGAAATAAATAATTATATTAGTTAAATAGCGCGATCATCAGACATTCAACAGTATAAAAATCAAGACTGCATAAAGTTACCAGATTAAATGTTTTTTTACATATTTTTTTTACTCATTTTATATATTGACGTATTTATTCAACAATATATATTGGGGGGGGCCATGAAATTTTTGTGAATATGATCAAAAGTGCTGTGGGGCTGGCTGGCAACCTTTCTCAAAAACAATGATTATTTTGTCTTTTACTCTTTCCTTGAATTTAATTGTCGATTTTAATTTTTAAGCACTTTGACAAATTGTTTAAAATGTGAGATATAAACATGAATAACACTGTCAGAGCATGCGATAACACTTACATAAATATGCATACAATTCTGTCTGGTATATACCTGATACTGCAGCCTGGTCTCATTGTTCATATGTAGGTATTAATACGTAACTTTCAAAGAGACAACATGTACGTTTTTGTATGTTTGTGCTAAAATGTAAAATATGGATGTATTGGCACCATTTAAACGTAGCATTATTACGCTTTTACAGCCAAAAAACTTTAAATTTATTTATCAATCCGTCATGAAATATATATTTTTTTAAGTATACAAATCTTTATACGAGTAAAAATCTTTTTATATCATAAAGATATATGTATAATTTCCCTTTTACCATTTTATATATTAATGTAAGATCCCTTAACACTATCCACAAACCCACTTGAGAATTCACACTGGAGAGAAGCCTCACACTTGCCATCTGTGTGGGAAGAGTTTCAGACATAAAGCACACCTTAATAATCACATGAGGATTCACACTGGAGAGAATTGTGTTGTATGTCGTCAGTGTGGAAAGAGTTTCACAAACAGAGTAAACCTTGAGTATCACTTCAGAAGAATTCACACTGGAGAAAAGCCTTACAAGTGTCAGTGAGAAGTGTGAGAAGAGTTTCACATATCACTCAGAGATGAAACGGCATTTGGAAACTCATTCTGGAAAGAAAATGAAGCCAGCTCTATGGCGGGTGGATAGTGCCACGAATAACCAACCTAAGTTGACAGTCGTGTACTCGTGAGAGAAGGGGTACATCGCCACAACAGACACGTGACACCAACGTCGTGGAGAAATACGTTGCCACAACAATAAAGTAATACCTTCAGGAAAGATCTTGATATGTATTTAAACTCGTTAAGAAACTTATATTGCATGTAAGATTCTTTCATGATGTAAATCCTTTAAGCTAACAAAGTTTGCTTTTGGAGTAGCTATTGTTTGTAACCCTTATTGTCTTTTGTTATTCCTATACTTGTTGTTCTTTTGCATACATTTTTAAAAAAAAATTAAATAAATAAAGTAATACCTTACCCTTGTTTTTTCTAGCTTTTCTTATCCCTCCTTTGCTATTTATAAGTAACTATTTTGATTTTACTTTCCTATGTGTTCTGATGACATTTAATATATTCTTGATACATATTGTGCAGTGTATATAAAATGGTAAATCGTTAATGTCATCTATTTACTGTTTACAAGCATAATAAAAGATGTTTATAAAAAAACAAAACACTCACTTTCTCCTGGAGATTAAGGCCTATGTGCAAATTATACACCAGAGTTTACATTTTTTTTTAATTTTCACAATTATTAACAACAACTTAAGATGAACCCATAAATTCAGTAATTATAATCTATACACATAATATTCATTCTGAGCTTTTACTGGATGGTAAGAATTGTATGTAACACAGTTGACCATACAATGGGTAAATACACTTGTTCATATATAACCAAGGCAATAATCTAAAGTGAGTAATCATGTTTTAGTGAACAACACCATTAAAATACATTATGAAAAGTATAGACTATAAACTTATGTAGCCTATATTATCTAATAAAATAATACTGATGACTCAACTCTGTTGAACAGGGCTGCGTTTCCCAAATGCATCGTAAGCCTAAGTTGATCGTAAAAACGATCGCACGAGTGATCTTAATATTAAGGTCTGTTTCCCAAAAGCATCGTAACTTAAGTAGCACTTGAAAATTATCATAGATCTACGCATGCTCTGGAGTAACCATAAAGCTCTAAGTGTATCGTAAGAAGACAGAGTTATGAGGTCACCTACAGGACAACCGGCAGATTACACCTTTAACTTTATTCTAGTGCATTGTGATAATACTATAAGGTTTTGATTGTACTTTATTGTACACTTTTTTTATGAGGGCAGGTAACAAACAAACAAATTATAAATACACATCTGAATTAAATGACAGCAAAAAAAAAAAGAGAATAAAATAAGTAATGTAGGAAATATACTTCAAAGACTGGGAAAAATAGAGATAAACTCAAAAAAATCTGTCAATGACTTGTTGATGGTGCGCAAAAACCAGCCATGTATTGGAGATTTCTTGGTTGGCCAGCATGTGGTCCCATGCCATCTTCGTCCTCCTCCTCCTCCACCACCTCTTCATTTTCTTCCCTGTTAAGTAAGGACACTCTCATCTGCACCGCAATGTTGTACAACGTAGCTGTTACTATTATTACTGCACAGCACTTTTGTGGAGCAAACAGAAGACCACCGCTGGATTGGTGAATAGCCCGAAGGCGCAGCTTCCACCTCCCTATTGTGCGTTCCACAATACTACGTGCAACACGGTGTGCTTCGTTGAAATCTGTGTACTTGTCATTCATAGGATTAGCCACAGGGGTGAAGAGATATGGCCTCAATGAGTAACCACTGTCCCCAAGAAGCCTCCACTGTCCCTGTGAGTTTTGTGCCTCCTGACCCACAGATTAATTGGTGAACATGAAGGAGTCGTGTGTGCTTCCGGGCCACCTTGCCACAATGTCTGTGATCAAACCCTTATGGTCACAGATCACCTGGCAGTTGACAGCTGCATAACCTTTGCGGCATATATATACATGGCCATCCACAGATGGTTGTAAGGATCGGGATCAAGGTACCATCGATCACTCCGATGACCTGTGGGATGCGATGTGTTAACAAAATACTGTTGTATTTCTGTGATGTCCTGTCTTAATGCTGGAAACTTAATGTGTTCCACAGCAAGTGGAAGTAATGCATTGGTGACCGCTTGAACAGCTCTTGACACTGATGCTTTACTTAATCCAAGCCCATCACCAAGTACCTGGAGAAAACTTCCTGTTGCATAAAATCTCAATGCTGCTAAGAGTTGGACTTCAGGGGACAAGGCAAAATTTCTCCTGGTGGCACGCATCAGCTGAGGTCCGATGCTATTCAGCAGTTGGGCTATTTGTCCCCTTGGCAGACGGTATCTCCCAATTATAGCCATGTCATCAAGGATATCCAAGGGGTTTTGATGCTGTCTAATGAAGGCATTTAATGTCACCAAACTACTTTGTGGTCGTCTCTGTCTTTCTCTGACCTTGTATAGATTATATATTCATTTAATCTATCCTCTGTTTGGAATGACCAGCATTTGTGCTTCTTAATATGTATACATAGAACAGTGCTGGTGAAACATGTCTGCAATAAACTTTTTGTTTTGTCTGTACCTGTAGAAGTGTATTAGCTATAAGAAGTACATATATTTGTGCTACTTTCACCCTTAATATATAGACTTTATATATTAGTAATATTGAAACTTACATGCTTATGAAATAATAATTAACCATTCACTTCATAAACACTTGGAAGAACCCATAAGATTTCCTATGCTATTTCATTAAGCCTTAGGCCTTGTGTGGTTCAACAAACACATGGACATCAAAAACAATGCAATAACATGGTTTATTCATTTGGGTAATTCAGTTCCCCAGGACCTGCAAAAGACATTATACAGTGAGAGGACATACATATACAGAAAACATGTCACATTACACAAGAAATTACAGAAACTTAATGAATCCACATGTAACAATAATCATATTACCTGACTCTTCTGGCAAGATAATTGGCACAGATATGGAGGGCCGTGCAAACCTCATCTCCCTTAGAGCAAGTCTCCTCTCTTCTAATGCCAGCTTGGCCTTCTTGAGCTCAATGAGCTGCTGTTGAAAAATTGGTATCCCTTTTGTTGGCTTCTTTAAGGGATTGCCTTATATCTTTCAAGACATCTAGTTTCTCCCCTCTCCAGCTGAACTAAGTCCTGACTACAATTACACAAATTATCAAACTGCTGAGGTGTTGTGGCTGCAGTCTGGACCACTGAAGATGGAGGCTGAGGCCTGGGAGGGTTGTTTGGAGAAGTAGGAGATGGTAGGTGCTGGGAAATGGCAGGTGAAAATAGTTCCTCTGAACATGAAGGACTTGGCTCAGGCTCAGGCTGAGTTAACCCTACTGCTCCATGGATGTCAAATACCTCCACTAATGCCATCTGAAGCACTTGTACCAAGTATTGACAAGGCCTTCTCTTCCTCTGCTGTGAGAAGGGGGGACTCATTGGTCCCACCACCTGTTTTTTTAATTGCAGTCCTCTGCGGTGCCCTCTTCCTTTTTGCCAGGCTTGCAAAATCCTGCCATTTCTTGCGGACCTCTTTACCCGATCTTTTAACCCCCCTGGTTGCTGTTAATTTGGTAGCAATGTCCTCCCAGATGTTTTGTTTCTCTTTGTTTGTATGATGCCCTTTAAATCTGTTGAAAATAATATCTTTTTTCTGCTCCACCTCCTCTAGAAGGATATTTATTTCGTCTTTTTGAAAGGTATCTTTTCTTGTTTTTTTTGTTCAGCCATTTTGTCAGTGCCTCAGCCTGTAGGTAGTTGCTTTATATAGACGTGTTTTGATTGCTAATCCACATCAGATGACAATTATTAGGTGAAACGTTCAGAGGAAACGATTCCATATAAGGTTATATTTCAGCACTTCGCAAATGGACAGCGACTCTTAAGTAGCACTTAGAGCGCGTTCTCGCGCGTTCATGTTAATTACATTTTTGGGAAACGCACGTGGAATTGCTGCGAGTGATCGTAACTTCGCTCGTAGAACGCGCTCTTTAGAGCTAAGATACATCGTTATTGGGAAACCCGGCCCAGTAACTCTTTATGTTGCCTAAAACATTTCTTTTTCTTTCTTTGGAGCATAACAATTACATGGAGACTTGTTGAAGACTTTTCCGTGTCCCTAAAAAATATGATAAACACAATTGCTCATTTCAGATAAATTGTGAAAACTCTTGATTAACCACTAATCGCTGTTTGATTTCCATTGTTTTTGATTGTTTGCTCAGCATTTTGCTGGTTTTAATTATCATTATTTGAAGCCTTTTTTCACTGCTTGTTCCCTTTTAGGAAAACAGTGAATGGTAATGATAGATTGACATTGTTTAATTGGGTGTTGTGTGAAGTGGTCTATAATCTCTTAAATGCACCATTATTACTAATTGAATTAGAAAGAACAGTGGCTTCATGAAAAATATTAAGAATAAAATGCAGAATAGAATATAGTTCATATGATGATCCAATGTAGTTCCTGCGTACTCCAACACAATAGTTAAGCTACTGGAGATGTAGGTTCTGGTGTGGAAGAAATAGAAAATTTAGCATGGAGACCAGGGGCATGATTTCTAAAACGTGCTTACGCACAGATTTGATCTTAGAGTGTGCGTACTCTAAAATCCACGACAAAGTTCATATTTATAAAGATGGTCTTTGACGTGCAAAGTGCTTACCGCCACGTCAGGGTCTGAGCAGACATACACACTTTACCTCGTGGCAGAGTCGGAGAAGCCTACTGCAGGTATGGAAATTGATAATCAGTAGTAATAATAATAAATAGAAAGTTCAAAAGAACAGCATTTATCTCAAATGGAAAGCTAAAAATAAGTTTTTTGGGGGAGCATAGAACTTTACAAAAGAAATAGGATGCATTAAATTGTTCAAGTGACAGTATAAACATTTATAATGTTTCAAAAGCTTCATATTTCAGATAAATGCTGTTCATTCGAACATCCTATTCAATTAAATAATCCTGAAAAAATGTAGGCTAACTGTTTTCAACAATGATAATAATCATAAATGTTTCTTGAGCAGCAAATCAGCATTAGAATGATTTGTGAAGGACCATATGACACTGAAGACTGGAGTAATGATGATAAATTCAGCTTTGAACACAGGAATACATCACACTTATAAATATCTATATTCAAATAGAAAAAAAGTTATTTTAAATTGTAAAAATATTTCACAATAATAGCTATTTTTGCTGTATTTTGGATCAAATAAATGCAGGCTTGGTGAGCAGAAGAGACTTCTTTAAAAACATAAAAACATTTCACCGTTCTCACGGTATGATCGGTAGTGTGTAGGCTATAGTATAGCATAATAATAATAATTATTATAAGGAATACATTAATACTTAATAAATTGGCTTACACAAAATGTTTAACTTAAATAATTAACACATTAACAAAACAAAAAACAGTGTAGGCAACACTGACTGATGCGCTCCACAAATTAAAGGAAATGTTTTACAAATTAAAGGACAATATTTTTTGTTTTTATTATGAGTGTACGCAATTAAAAGTAAACCAGCAGTTTCGGGGTTTTGACTGATATTTAATGTACCTTATCCATGCAGCAAACGTTTTAAAATTAGCCTGAAAAATAGATGCAACATTTAAAAAATGAAGCCCCTGATCTTAAAATACAAAATGCTAGCACTTAACTACAAGACAAACAACAAAACAAAGCAGTTATTTAGGTGAAGGAAAATCTTGCAAATGACAAGTCTTCTTTAATAATAATTAGAAAATAGTTTTGAAATAAGTCAGTGTAGTGAATCAACTTGAGTTTAACCATTATATCAATAAAAGGTAATTAACTGATTATATTTATTTAGAATATGCCAATTTCACTGAATTAACTATTATGTCTTATTTTACAGACAAGAGAACAATTTCCTCAAACTCAAAATAAGCAGTTAAGTTAAAAAAAAAAAAAAACAATAGAAATGTGACACTTAAATTCAATTGGCACTTTAAGTCAATGATTCAAAACTCACAAAAAGTTTTCCTTTACATTCTGCCACTGACACTTTGACTTATGCAAGTGATTCCTTAAAGACATTTTTATTCACATTTCCTATAAGCACCTAATACATTGTGCATTTTTGATCAATTTATTAATAAACTTTGATTATTTTCTATTATTATTATTATTATTATTATATTTTGAATTAATATATTTATGTATTCAGCTATACTCATTTAAACCATGTTTTATGGTTACAAACTTATTGTGAATACTTGAAAAAATACAAAACAGACAATGTTGTTAAACATTTTAATAGAATAACCAAATTAAAACATGAATAACAAAAATAAAAAAGCAACAAGAATGAGAATAAAAAAAGAACAAGAATTAACATCAATCAACTAAGCTAGCCCGAAATGTGGGGACTGTACAATCCCCAAAATCATGTGCTCGCAAAAGCTCTCAAATGAGGCATGTATCGGAAGCCTCAGAATCAAGGCGCATGTATTTGCCTCGGGAAACTTTTTCTTTGAGCCACTTATGAGATCATGTATAAATTCCAGCCTGGGCTCTGAATCAAAGCCCAGGACTGGAATTTTGTCAGTCCCAGTGGCAAACATTAGCACATTTTCAAATGTGACTGTAACTTCCCGGTCATCTTCTTTTAGCACAGCATCTCCACCTGAAATATAAAAAGGAATTAAGAAAATGAAATCTAGAAAGTCATTAACATACATTAAATGGAATAGGCAGGCCTTTTCTTTCCTTTAATTTCACCTACTTATATTCAGCCTTAAATATATTTACTGGTTCTGTAAGGAAAGTTTTTTTAATTTAGTTTTAGTAAGTTCATACTTTTAATCACATAGCAAAACTTTTGTGACATACTCTCATGTCATTAAATTGTCTTTTACAGAAAATAAAGGTCTTATCTAGTTTCACCTCTTATCAGATGAAGGTTTGAATCTCTAAGCTCTGCCATAACTTTCGCCAAGTGAGGTCAAAACAGCAACGTGGTCATAGATATATCGATCATAGATGTCTCATTCGACTGATCCGTGCAGGGCATGAATGAATCTGCCTGATCTCTAGTAGAAAGCAATCGTTTGGCTAGATAAGACCAAAACAAAACAATTATTTTTACTGTTCATGTCACAACTACATGTTGTGTTGGTTGATTTCAATGGCATGAAATGTCACTGGCATCTAGTTTGTGTGACTTGAATATAGGTACAAAGCAAGGAATGGGTGGACCTGACTTTTTGAAATTTGTCTGTAATCTTTTGTTTATATACATACACCAACTAATTTTAAATTTGGAATGTACAATGGGCCCAAGTACAGTATTGTCAAATGTCAATCTTGTGGGTTTATTTTTTTCCATCCAAGCTCATCATTTCACATTGATACTACCACAATAACAATTGCCTTTCATATTGCTAACTTTTTAATTGATATTCTCATATGATCCATGTGTTTCACATTGCCCCCCATAATATGTCAGAGTAAAAAAATGATCAAATTATTTTATTTGGCACAGGTATGAGTGTTCATGTGGCAAACTGTGTCAATAGTAAACAGTGTGAAAATGGTAAATTTGTTAAAATGTGCCAAATGTCTAAATTAAATATAATTGTAACTGGCCTTTTGGAACTGAAGTTTTAAGTCTTCGTCGTCAACCTCCATAATGTCCACTGGTGGTCTTGGATCCCCGGTCAGATGACAAAGTAGTCGGTCTGAAAAGACATGGGGCTCTATCCCTCCATGAACTAGACAGACCGATATTATGCTTCCCACTACTCTGTAAATGCCCCTGCTGAGTCCTGAAAATATAAAAGACATTTGCAATGTTGTATTATTATAAGTGCAGAATGTGATATACTGTTTAAGACTGCTGTGGGAGCTGCAGTTGTATTGTTCATTGTTTGGCTTTAACTGGTAAGTTGTTAGGTTTGATACATAGCTCAGCTCACTTTTTATCAACATGATCAGGTCCAACTCAGCATTGTTAGGGGCAATATCAAACTACAATGAAGTTTGTCAACTTCATTGTTATGTTATTTGAGCTTTGAATATTTGAAATGTCACATTTTCTGTGTCTAAATATTATTTGTAAGTTAACAACATGAACATGAAGGAAATAATATGATTAAATATGTACAGTCAAATGGGAAACACTTTACAACACCAGTCAAAAGTTTCAGACCAATAAGATTTTAAAATGTTTTAAAGAAGTCTCTTCATTTGGATACATTTATTTGATCCAAAATACAGCAAAACAGTATTATTATAAAATATTTTTACAATTTAAAATTACTTTTCTATTTGAATACATGTGATTTATTCCTGTGATCAAAGCTGAATTTATCATCACTACTCCAGTCTTCAGTGTCACATTACTCTTTTTCATGATTCACGATTTCATGATTCCTTCACAAATCATTCTAATATGATGATTTGATGCTAAACAAAGATGTATGATTATTATCAATGTTGAAAACAGTTGTGTACATTTTTTCAGGATTATTAAATGAATTGAATGTTCTGAAATATAAAGCTTTTGCAACATTATAAATGTCTTTATCGTCACTTGATCAATTTAATGCATCACTGTTGAATAAATGTATACATTTCTTTAAAGGTCCCGTTCTTCGTGTTTTTTTGAAGCTTTGATTGTGTTTACAGTGTGCAATATAACATGTGTTCATGTTTCGCGTGTAAAAAAACACAGTATTTTTCACACAATTTACTTATCTGTGTACCGCTGTTTCCACTGTCCTAAAAACGGCTGGTGATTTCCTTGTGCTATGAAGTCCCTCCTTCAGAAACACGTAACGAGTTCTGATTGTGCAAAGCGGTTCCTGTGCTGTGATTCGACCACAGCTTAGCGCACGTGAAAGCGGTTCCTGTGTTGTAATTTGACAGCAGTTTAGCGCACGTTGGAAAGGTCACGCCTCTTAACGGAGAGATGTATGCGTTCAATAATCTCTACAGCGTCCCTGGGAAAGCCAAACAAAGGTGATTTGACTCCTGGATGAAAATAACAGCGTCTCGATGACATGGCGATAAACACACTCAACGCAACAGTTCCTTTTCTCCACGCGACCGTCCGCTTCTCCACGTGGGACAGCAACAAGACCGCGCCCCCTTTTTCGCGTTTCTTTGTGGGCGGAGGTTAGTCTGTTCTACTGCTCTACTGACGTAATTAAAGAAGGAAGTACCAGGATGTAGTCCAAGCCAGCCGTTCGCTGTAGGCTTTGAAAGGGAACTTCTGTTAAATAAAATATCTCGCTTGGCATTGAACTTTGAGCTTTATAATTTTACAGGTATTATTTATGCTCTAACAGCAACATTACACACTAACTAAAGTTTGAACAATGGAATCGTGAAGAAGGGGACCTTTAAAGGTGGGGTAGGTAAGTCTGATCTAAAACACTTTTGTCCAAATTTGTTTAAACTGTCTTTATATGTCAATACATAATTAAAATTTAAGTACTCTGAAAAAGACAGTATAAAAATCGAGTGACTCTAGACTTTTTAATCTGCAATAAACACCGCTCATTATTTTCGTTCGGGCCGAATCAAGTGATTGGCTTAGGCGCCTGTCACTCTCTCTCGCTACCATGGCTACCGCCGCTTTTGCTCCAGGATCTGCCCACATGCGCGCACCCCACTGTTACCAAGTCGGGCTACTTCAAACACTGTTGCCGCGGGATGTTTTTCATGTCCGCGGGTTGAAGCGACCCCAATTATGTGATGTTTTGCCCCGGGATTTGCGAATTTTAGCAGCCAGCCCTACCAAAAAGACACATATTTTACCCCCCAAACGCGATTTTTACCGGAGAAACACGATTGGGCTTGTTTTGGGCTAGTTTTGAGTAGCAATTGGGCGGATTTTGTTGTGAAAACCTGGCAACCCTGGCGCACCCGTTTGATTTGAGGAGTTCAAGAGGCTGTATTTCTGCTGGATAGGTAATCTTTCATTTTTATTATACATTTTTTTGGTTTATGTTTTCATGAAGCATGTCTCACTAGCACACGTAGCTGCCTAATATAGCTAACATAACATTACTTAGCATAAAGTTACAATGTTATACACCTAGCGAACCATTAGTAGAGATGATAAATACTCAATATGCTTAGCTCAAGTTGATCGCTGTCGTGTTGAATTTCGCAAAATGTAACTTTAGATAATAAAATGCATGTGTAAAAGCTAGTACACCGCATCCAGGAACTTTTTTTAGAACTAAGTTAGCTTTAGCTACTACCCTCTGTCTAAACTCTTTTACCATGTTCACCGGGAACTTTACCTGCACGTTTATTACGGCCCTTGGTTTGTTTTTATATTATCTACCTACGTTTTTATCTTGTATCTGTGTGTGTCGTAGACACTGTGTTGTGTGTGTATTTTGAACTTTACCAGTATCGTTATTCTAGCTTGAGAGTGAGTACTAAAAGACATCTTATTTGTTTATATTCATAATGATAAAGTTAGATTTTTTTATTACATGTGATTCTGACATGATGTCACTATATGCACTCCGCTCCTTCTTCTCCGCTAGTCTCAGGTAAATAGACTGAGCGGTCGGCGTGGCGCGTTCATGTGTTTTGGGGGCGTGGCTTTGGAAAGAGCCCAGAAGGGAGAAGGTGGAGTGAATGGAAATAATGAGCTGTCTTTAAAACAGTCGTGAGAGGTCTACAGACACTCAATTTTCATACTTTCTTTTTCAGAGTACTTACATTTTAATTATGTATTGATATATAAAGAAAGTTTAAACAAATTTGGAAAAAAGTTTTTTAACCAAATCCTACCTACCCTACCTTTAAGTTCTCCAGCCCCCAAAACAAAAACAAAAAAAAGTTACCTACCCAAAATTTTCCTCAGATTAGAATGATTTCGTAAGGATATGTGACACTGAAGACTGGAGTAGTGATGCTCATGGGAATAAATTACATTTTAAAATATATTAAAATAAAAAAGTTATTTTACGGTTCAATAATATTTCACAATATTGAATTTTTGTGTATTTTAATAACAGCCTCGGGGAGCAGAAGAGACTTCTTTAAAAACATAAAACAAATCTTACCTTTCTAAAACTTTTGGCCGCTAGTGTATATCTATACAGTCAAATGGGAAAAATTTATTAATTTATGCTATACATTTATTATATATAGTTGTAGCCTGTGTCTACAAACTATGACTGTAACACAATAGTATAAACTATTGTGTTTGTATCCATTCATTGACATTAAGCATGATCAATATGCTAATCTTGATCACTGTATATATCATGATATGCATATTATGTGATTATATGACAAAATCCATGTGAAAACATCTTATATTTAACTAAATAAAATCACGTGTATGGGTAGTGAAACTATGACTGTTTAAGCCCCGCCCCCAAGTTAAGGTTCTGTGGCTGCGGTTCTGAAACTGCAGTGCGGCGGGCTGCAGCAGGATATATCTCGACCTAGGGTTGCCACCCGTCCCGTAAAATACGGAATCGTCCCGTATTTACAAGCAAAATGACGCGTTCTGTATCAAACCAATACGGGACGCGATTTGTCCCGTATTTTACACAGGTCCACACATAGTTCAATAAACACATACGGATTTTGCAGTGTGGAGAATACTGATAGCAAATATAAAGAATCAATTTCACAATAAGTAGTACAGGAGCTCATTTGTGCGTGATTGCGGGCTTTGTTGCCATAGCGGCGGAGTCTCGAGAACATGCGCTGTGCCAGAGTGTGCCTGCTGTAATCTTGCGCGGTTTTTTAAAAACATGTCGAGCTCGCGTCGCGTTCACCGTTTGAAGAACGCAAGAGGATCTCCAGATATAGAACTGAATTAATATCAAAAAGGTATCAATGGGTCTGTCCAGTAACTCATGATGAACCTCAGGCCAACTGCACACTTTATGAGAAGCATTTCAGTTGCTCAGACTGTCTGACTGTGGTGACAGACCGGTCTATGTGACACACACATCCGTGCTTCTAAAGGTAGGCCTATAGTTATTTTAATGGATAATATATAAATATAATGTTCCAATACATTATCAGAGCTTGGCAGACAGAATTATTATTTTTTAGACAGGTTAATTAATAGATTATAGCCAAATAAATGTTATTATTAATTTATAATTTAGCTAGGCTATATTAATCATACATAATAAATAATCCTGTCATATAAAGTTTATGACATTTAAAAAATATTTAGATAAAAATGGGACAAATAATTACACGATAATATAATCATAATTTAAGTAAATTATTCAAAGAAAATAAACATTTTAAAATTCAAAAAAGTGATTAGGCCTACTGGTTCAGAATGACTTCTTAAAGGGACAGTTCACCCAAAAATGAAAGTTCTGTCATCATTTATTCACCCTCAAGTTGTTCCAAACATGTGTACATTTCTTTGTTATGTTGAACACACAGGAAGATTACTGTGGAAGTCAATGGTGCCCCAAAGCAGCCTGGTACAAACTTTCTTCAAAATATCTTCTTTTTGTGTACAGCAGAACAAAGAAACTCATACAGGTTTGGAACATCATGAGGCGTCATAAAGTGCACCAAATAGGCTAAGAGTTCTTTAGAATTAAATAAAATAATCAAATGTAAAATAATATAGCATGTGTTCTGTTGCAAGTTCACGTACTTGATCTTATGTTTTCTTATGGTTTATTATTGAGCTGTCAAGTTGTTAATGTTGAAATAATAATTTCATGACGTATTCTTTATTTCTGTCCTTTATGCAATTGTTTTTTAGGGGATTTTTTTGGGGGGGGGGGGGGGGGGCGTGAATGTTTGTCCCTTATTTTGCCACACTGAAGGTGGCAACCCTATCTCGACCTCACATTTTAGGTGTAAAATCTGATGACACATCTATATGGTTTCTCTAAAACAGAGTTAGGCTAATATGTTTCTGTTGATGGATACACATTTTGGCTTCCCAATACATGACAACAGCCATGAACAGCACACACTGCTATTTATGTTTAAACTAAACACATTTAAGCCGTGACAATTTAAACATTCCAGAGCAAGAACACGAAAGAGAACTTGCACACACTGAGAGAAGATTTGTATGTGTGCACTCATCTGAAGTGCACATGACGCGTTGCAAATATTGATTTCTCTTTCAAGTCTTGTGCTTGAATGGACAAATTCACACAAAAAAATGTCAACATACCAGTCTTGGTGAGTAATCCTATCAAACACAGTAGGTTATGTCTTAAGTAAAATGTAAACAGTCGAGAAAGACGTGTTCATGTGTAACAGTATGTACTCTTCCCGTGCGTTATTTCTTAAAGGGAAAGAAGCCTTTTCCTGCGGTCTTTTTTTATGCATTTTTAAATACCTCTCTGTTTTTAATATTCAAGCAACAAATGACAAAGAAATTTGTCATTGCTCTTGACTGAATAGCTTTTGTAACTTCAATAATGATTTTTATTTAATTTATACGTTGAAGATTTTAATATGCATTGTTATTGTTGATTACTTAATTCAATTTCTGTAACTGAAAAATACTGTCTGATACATGAAAAGCACTGTTTATTTTATATGCATCTTTGCTCCATAGTATTTGTGCAGTTGCTTGTAGTTTCATTATTTGTTCTTATTTTGTTTATTTTTATTTGACAAATATCCTAATTACCCCGAACATAGCACATACCAAACCGAACCGAAACTGTGACCCTAAAACCGGGATAAAAACTGAATCTTGAGTAATACATCTATATATATATGTGTGTGTGTGTGTTGCCACATTCTCTTAAGCGCATCCATCCTATTTTCCATGTGGTTCGCTCTCGTTCCCCTCCCTCTTATCGAGGACTTCCTCCGCTCCCGTCAGTCTTCCTCGGGGGCGCCCATCGGGGAGGGGGTACTGTCAGGAGAATACTGCCAAACTGCAGAAGTTGTCACTCAGTGCGCGACTCGCCATGTTTCCCCCATCTCTCTCTCTCTCTCTCTTTCTCCTCCACGCTGTCACGCGATGACAACTACGCATACGCATTTTTGGGCATTAAATAAATTATATTTAATCCTTGTGTCCTATATAAGTGCATTGTTTTTTTATGACGGTATTGAAACTGATACCGTTGCTATTTTTAGATCCCGCAGTATACCATATTACCGCCCAAGCCTACTGGGGTATGATTAATGATTTAATGTACTGCTTAATACAGCGGAGCGCCTGTTTGTACAAGAATAAAGTTTGGAACAATGGTGTCGTCATTAGCGCTCGTGCAGCCGCTCTGGAGAAACTGGCCACCAGCCGGCTGTTCTCGAATCGCTCTCGCGGCACTTTGATGGCATACGTCACAGTCACGTTTTGTCCGCATGTCACGATCAAAACAGGAAAGACTGGTGCGAGGACTCAAGTGCAGGAACAAGGGTATTTATTACACAAAATAAACAGAAACACAAAACAAAAACCCACGAGGGTGAAATAATCAAACATAAAATAACCAAACCCCAACTTGAAACATAATTACCGGGAACACAAGGAACGGAAGACGTAACATTGAACAACGTACCAGCACAAGACAGAAAACGGAAGGAGATTAAATAGGAGACAAACAAGGCAGGTAATGAGGACAACAGATGGGGCAAATTAATCACTAATTAGATGACAAGGAGGGTGGGGTGAAGACTGCAGACAGGAGCACATGGACCAAAATAACAAAACACCACCAGTGCTCAATGAGACAGGACAGACATGTGACACCGCAATACCTCAAGTCGGACAACATTTCTAACCGGCATGCACTGATTCAAGTCAGCCGCTGATCGGTCTGCGCATCGCTGCATGAAGTTGAACAAGCCTTATGTGTTAATCCGTGCCTGAGGACAAGGGAATCACACGATAAACAGGAACACATGACAAAACCCAAAACCGTGACACACTGACAGTTCAGATCAGCTGTTATTGGTCAAATAAGCACAGACAAACACACATACAGGAGAACTGAGAGCTCTTTAATTATATTAATGATGGAACAGAGAGAATACAGGACAGTCTCTGACTCGATACGAAACACTTCTATAGACACTCCTGGATAATATTTATATAAACTTAGTACTTCATGCACTTTAAATCATGTCTTTTGAGGGATAGTTCACCCAAAACTGTCCACTGACTTCCAATGTAAGGACAAAAACACCTCAAAATATTGTCTTTTATGCTCCACAGACGAAATTATTCCTCTTTTTATCGACATGAAAGCAAGTCAATTATTAAAATTTTTGAGTGAACTATCTTTTTAATAGAGTAAATAGTGATTATAGGAAAAATGTACATGCATTATGAACAGCAGCTGACCAGCAGGAATATGACATTAAATTATTGATGTTGTGCATCTGTAAGTCTAGCTGAAGGAGGAGCTGAAGTGAGAATAAAGCTTCTTTATGAGCATGTGTGCGTCTGCACTGTTATAGTGAGCAGAACTGATGCTGAACGCGCTCGTTTCTGGAGGATCCTGCAGTCGGTTTGGCCTTTTTTACTGCGGGAGAACATTGTTCCTACATTTCCCCACGACTGCAATGCAGACGCTCTTTAAGAAGGCAAACGTTTGCTCCTCTCCATCGTATGATGAATTACTGCTGCTACAGAAAGCCAGCAGAAGCATCAGCGTTAAGTTTACAGGGTTTATCTCTAAAAAAGCTAAATCCCATAGAAAGGAAGTGTGTGTGTAATGAAAGGAATGAGTTGATTTGTTCAGTGCAGCTCTATTTCAGCTTTAAACTGAACTGCAGGCGGTCCGTGAATGAGACGCAGGCTCCTGCACTGAAACACAGCAGGCAAACGTGCCACTAATGTCCCGTGAGTGTTCGTCCCGGCTGTGTGTCGAATTCTGACGTCTGTCAGTTCAACAACAGCAGTGAACAGACTTCATTAAACCACCAACATCAGGCCTCATGAACAAGTACAAGATACAGTCAGCCAGTGGGTTCAGATACAAGAGGCATGAAGAATAAAAGAAACATTTAACAACTAGTAAACTGTCCCAGAATTTGGGAATAATCTCTGTAAAAAATAACAGGATTACAAAGGGGAGAATGAGAAATGTGTAAGTCAGCAGCACCAGGAACAAACTGCCCAAAATTAATTTGCGCTTTAGAGGAGTAAGAGATATTGCGTGTGAAAGACCGCGCCAAGTGCCAACAAAACACAGAATGACTATTGGGTAGGGGATCAAACAGGCGATCGATCGGGGCAGATCATTAAACAGCCAATCAGAGTTTACATCTGCAAAGATCAGAGGAACAAACCAGATGATCACAGAAATAACACAGCAGACTTTCAGTGAATGATGAGATTTGTACCAGATAGGATGAGAAACCAGAAGATATCGTTCAACAGCAACACATGCCATAAAATACAGACCCACAATCAAACAATAATAATATGCATCTCCCCGTTCAGATGACCTTTCAAACCGTTCGGATGTACTCATTAATGTACAAATGATCTGAATGAGATCTGAAAGAATCAAATGAATAACAAAAACTGGAGCAGAGCGATGAGATTTGATAAGAACACACAACGCAAACAGAGTCAAGATCATGATTGGAATCTCAACGACTGAAATCATCCAGACAAATAATGGCCGTGCAAGATTAAATTTCCTGATATATTCCATTCTCTCAGATGCCAATCCACTGTGGTCATTTCCTCCAGTTGATCCGTTGATGCTGTCGTTTTTTTTCTGCCATTGTTTCACGAGATCTTGACAGGCAGCACTAAAAGACAAACCAGTCATTAGTTAAAAATGACAACATTTCCTATTGTTAAAATATTTTTTTCTTTATTAAACACAACAGGGAAAATATGTATGGCATAATGTGTTTTCTGTGTGATTGTTGAAATACAGTTTCCTCAGTTTGCTTTCCATTTTATTTAATTGTTAATTGTTTTTTGTTAATTGGCCAGAGGAGAACTGGCACCCCGACTGACCCTGGTTTCTCCCAAGGTTTATTTTTCTCCATTAGGTCACCTGATGGGGTTTTGGTTTCCTTGCCACTGTTGCCTCTGGCTTGGCGTGCTCAGTTGGGGACATTTCATTTTTCAACTAAACATCGAAATAAATCTAAATAATAAACTAAATTAACCATTTAAACTAAATTACTGATCAAATTATTGATCTAAAGCCCACACTGTCACTGTATGATAATTGAAATGAACTGATGACATCATCGTTTTTTCCAGAATGGCTATACGGCTGAATAAAATTATGCTGCATTATTTTCCTGTTTAACACTGTAAAGCTGCTTTGAAACAATCTACATTGTTAAAAGCGCTATATAAATAAAGTTGACTTGACTTGACTTGACTTATTTAGAGAAGATCTGTGTGATGTTAAAATTATTCAAATACGTTACATGTGTAACCCGGGGGAACAATTGGGTAATATAATAAAAATCAGTGGTGGATAAAGTACTCGAAAGACACACTTAAGTAAAAGTTTAGATATCTTGCCAATTGTCACACATCTGTGTTCCTGTCATGTTGTTTGCTTTAGTCACATGTTCCTTTGTCTATGTTTCCCGCCACTTTCTCTGTTCCCTTGGTTTCCCTCGTTAGTCTAGTTCTGTTCAGCTGTGTTTAGTCACCCTCATCTGTATCACCTGTGCCCCGCGTCAGTAGTCTTCAGTGTTTGTATTTAGTTCCCTCGTGTTCATTCACTCATGGTCTGATCTACGTTATGTTAGCGTTGTTTGGTGTTCTGCTTGACATTATCTCCTAATAAAACCATTCTTTGTGGAAGTCCCGAATCGCTTCGTCTCTGCTGCACCAGACGACCGTGACAGAAGATCAGACCAATACAGCAAAGGGACTTCACGCATAGGATGGGTATTTTCCTGTTCCCGCTCTCTCCAGGGTCCCCAGAGGAAGGGATTTCGGTGGAGGATCGCCTCTGGGGAATTAGGCAGAAGGGTCGGCCACTGGAGAGGTATGTGGAGGAATTCACTGAGCTGGCTTATCTGGTGAACTGGCCAGATGCACCGCTTAACGCGTTTTTTTTCTGATGGGCCTGGACGAGGACACCATTCGATTCCTGGAACCTGCCTGTTCCTTTTCCCTAGTCGAGACAATCAATCTGGTTTTGTCCTTAAATGGTTCTGAGTTCGAGATCGTTGAAGAGGTTCCTAAGAATGTGTGTCTTCCTCGTCCAGTCCCCTCAGAGAAGCACGCTGCCTGGTCAGTTCACCCGCAGCCAGTTTCCTCCTCATATCCCTCCAGTGGGCCTGCCGGGAAGGTCCTGCCTGTCCCCAAGCCCAGGCGGAAGAGGAGAGCGGCCGTTAAGCCCCAGTGGTTGATGGACTTTGGGAGCGAGCCTACGGCTCCAGCCCTCCTGGACTCCGCTCCAGCCCTCCTTGACTTCCTGGATTCCGTTCCAGCCCTCCTGGATTCCGCTCCAGCCCTCCTGGACTCCGCTCCAGCCCTCCTTGACTTCCTGGATTCCGCTCCAGCCCTCCTGGATTCCGTTCCAGCCCTCCTGGATTCCGCTCCAGCCCTCCTGGACTCCGCTCCAGCCCTCCTTGACTTCCTGGATTCCGCTCCAGCCCTCCTGGATTCCGTTCCAGCCCTCCCGGATTCCGCTCCAGCCCTCCCGGATTCCGCTCCAGCCCTCCTGGACTCCGCTCCAGCCCTCCTTGACTTCCTGGATTCCGCTCCAGCGCTCCTGGATTCCGCTCCAGCCCTCCTGGATTCCGCTCCAGCCCTCCTGGACTCCGCTCCAGCCCTCCTTGACTTTCTGGATTCCGCTCCAGCCCTCCTGGATTCCATTCCAGCCCTCCTGGATTCCGCTCCAGCCCTCCTGGACTCCGCTCCAGCCCTCCTTGACTTCCTGGATTCCGCTCCAGCCCTCCTGGATTCCGCTCCAGCCCTCCTTGACTTCCTGGACTCCGCTCCAGCCTTCGACGAGCCCTCTCCAGCCTTCGACGAGCCCTCTCCAGCCTTCGACGAGCCCGCTCCAGCCTTCGACGAGCCCGCTCCAGCCTTCGACGAGCCCGCTCCAGCCTTCGACGAGCCCGCTCCAGCCTTCGACGAGCCCGCTCCAGCCTTCGACGAGCCCGCTCCAGCCTTCGACGAGCCCGCTCCAGCCTTCGACGAGCCCGCTCCAGCCCTGAATTCCCCAAAGAACATTTGGGGGGGGGGCCATGTACCTGTGGGTGGGAAACATGTGGGTGGGGCTCTGGTTTGGCCTGGGCGCCCTAAGACTCCTGCTCCGCCCAAGGCTCCAGACCCGCCTAAGACTCCTGCTCCGCCCAAGGCTCCAGACCCGCCATGGCCGCCTAAGACTCCTGACCCGCCATGGCCGCCTAAGACTCCTGACCCGCCATGGCCGCCCATGGCCCCTGACCCGCCATGGCCACCTACGGCTCCTGACCCGCCATGGCCGCCCACGGCTCCACCCTGGAGGCCCTCCAGCCAGTCAGACCCCAGTGCTCCCAGGACTCCAGGGTGCCCACCCTCCCTCCCAATTTGTACTTCTACGGCGCGAGGACGCGCCTACCGGGAGGGGGCGTTATGTCACATATCTGTGTTCCTGTCATGTTGTTTGCTTTAGTCACATGTTCCTTTGTCTGTGTTTCCCGCCACTTTCTCTGTTCCCTTGGTTTCCCTCGTTAGTCTAGTTCTGTTCAGCTGTGTTTAGTCACCCTCATCTGTATCACCTGTGCCCCGCGTTAGTAGTCTTCAGTGTTTGTATTTAGTTCCCTCGTGTTCATTCACTCATGGTCTGATCTACGTTATGTTAGCGTTGTTTGGTGTTCTGCTTGACATTATCTCCTAATAAAACCATTCTTTGTGGAAGTCCCGAATCGCTTCGTCTCTGCTGCACCAGACGACCGTGACACCAATATCTTCCAATATTGTGAATGCATGGATGAACTTTATTTTTAATTAATATCCCGCTCACGTGGGGAAGACCTTGCGTGTTTGTTCCTTCATTTAACCACAGATTCGTTTGTAAACAAGAGACTGGAATCCCAGTTCGGAGCGGTGTTTCGAAACATCTGCGCTTCGGGATCTCGACAAAGTGCCGAAACGTCAGTTTCGCTTCAGCCAACCCTAATAATGAGTTGATTGTTGAACGTGACAGACACGTTTTCTGCCGTGTCTGTGTGTGCGCGTACAGCTGTACAGAAGGCCTGCTAGTGGTAAGCAAGGGATTTGCCGTAAGAGTGGAAAACTCCTGTGTTTTCTTTGTTTTCAAACACAGTTTTAGTTTAATCTGTTCAAACGAACTTTAAACAGAGAAATGCTGCTACTGATCGTGCGAATAGGGTACACTGAGTCCAGTGCCGCAGTTCCCACCACGCGCGAGGGGCACCACAAGAAAATTCTCTCTAAAGACTAAAAGTATTGGGTGGAAGGACTAGGATCCTGTTACTCACTCAGTCCTCCTTAGTTAAGTGCTGAACATATCCCCTCCGCCACATTAATCATGTTAGCATCTTGTTAAGAACATGCTAGCAAAATGTTAATCGTGTTAGCATTATTCTAGCAATATGCTAATTGTGTTAGCATCTTGCTAAAAACATGCAAAAAGTGTTGGGGGCAGTGTAGTTGTGCACTGCAAGCACAACACATTTCCTTCAGGAAATGTACATTCTAGTTAGTGGTGCTTGTCTGTAAAGTAGCCCTGCGTCGCATTAGAGTGATGTCAACTCCCCTCTTCGATTGATTGGCTAGGTGAGGAGCTGTCAATCTAGAATTAGTGGACCAATGGTGACGCTTAAGCCCGCCCTAATTTACATGAAACTTGTTAAGTATAACAAGACTTAAACATAAGTTTAAGTTTTGTTTAATATCATTTTCAATGTGTTTAAAATTTTGATTCATGTTCGTTATTTCTTAAATGCATATTCATGATTATATTTGGTTTTTCTTCTTTCTTTTTTTCATTTTGTGCAATAAATTTTTTTCATTTTTAAATCACGCTTTTTTTATTTTTTATTTTTTGATCCGTGACCGCATTAATTTTCCGTGAGAGCAGAAATTTTACCCCATGTTGAATATTAAGCATAACTGCAACTGTACAGTGGTTTATGAAACAAGGAATTAATATTGAAGAACTTACGCCACTGACGGTAGTTTGTGTGTTTCGTCTGCAGGTCAAAGCAGAAGGTTTGTGGGGTGGCTCACAGACTGACAGATGTTTCACACATTTACACTGACGTGTTGGAAGAGCTCTTCATTCACTGCACACACTGTAAAAACACACATTTTAAAGCTTGTGGATCTGATGTCTGGTTTACAGACAAAAACTATTTGATCCAACGTGTGAAACTGTGGTGACCTGGAAAGGACACAATTAACTAACAATGATAGGCTGAGTGAAAAACCAGTCTAACTTTCAAAACTGAAAAATAACAGAAACAAAATTATTTGTCTTACCCAGATAATTGTAAATCGAGAAATGCAGATTTCCCCCTGAATTAGACACTGAATGATGTTTATAAATGAAACACACACCCGGAGCAGTGGGCAGCCATATTGCTGCGGCGCCCAGGGAAAATTGCTGCGGCGCCCGGGGACACTTTAGTGTTATTGTGTTTATCCTTTATTCATTAATTCTGTATTATGGGTTTATTTCGTGCCAATTCACCGATAGTGTGAGGACGTATATGACGTTATGAGTATGTATTTGAGTGAACTTGAATGTACATACATGGCATGAATAAAATATTTACATTACCAGCACATAATTCCAAACTTTTTTTCGAAAAAGTGTGAGACTATATTAATTTCTGTTAATTTACATACTTTGTATTCATCAATGTAAACACGAAGGCAAAGAAGAATCGCGTGTGGATGTTTATTCATTTAATATCATCATTTAGGCAAGCTACACACTGCCTAAATGATATAGACACTGACATTTTGGTAAGTGTATACTCTCTTTCCCCTACGAGAGTTTTGTATTTTGCTGTTTTTTGTCAATAAAAAAAAAAAAAAAGCTACACACTGCCTGCGTACTAACACGTGAGGCTCGAGCCGAGCTCAAAGCGCATGCTAGCGGGTGCGTCTCAATCAGATCCCTAGTTCAGTAGTCAGGGCACTGATCAGGGATCAGCCCATTGACTTATGCCTGATCAGTGCCCTGACTACTGAACTAGGGATCTGATTGAGACGCACCCCTGGTCTTTGCTGTATCAGTAGAAGTAAAATACACAGAATCGTACTGAATACCAACCTATTCTGCACTGAGCCAACGCAGAGCTCGGCGAGCGACTCCCTCTCGTGACGTAGTATGACGTGATTTTGAAAAAAAAAAACGCTTTTTACAAGCGGCCAACGAAACGGACACTTTATCTACTAAATTTGTGCTCTTATGTCTTTTTAAAACATTTTAAATCCTGCATTACCTTTTCATATGGTATTTTCATCCAAGTTTATATATTTATCTAAAAAAAATGTAACCTGCAATATGCCCTTTAATAGTTAAAGGACAACTCCGGTGAAAAATGAACCTAGGGGTAATTAACACATGGTTGTCGAGTCGATCGTTCTCTGGGATACGTTTTCCTGAAAATCGAATGTAAAGAGTTTTATCTCTAAAAACAGATTTGCTTATAACGCAAGTAATTGGGGCACAGAATAAAATAGCGTCACACTAACACGGGAGCATAATGAGGGTCCCTACATACAAAACCGAAGAATTGAGAAGTTTGTAAGTGTACAAACAGTTTAATAAGAAGATACTTTATAAAGACCGTACATTACGCGTATACAGACAGGAGCCATCTTGGAAAACAGTCCCGACAAGTCGACAAGTAATGCATGAACTTTAATTCATTTAAAACAATCTTAAACATATTAATAGACACACAAATGTGGTTCAGGGAACACGTACCTTGATTATCTTAATGTATATTTATAACAATACAAAATATAAAACTCAACCCTGCCGATTTCATTTACATTAAATTATAATATTACACATAATTAATATGCGGTTCAGACAATAAGTGTGAATATGATTATCACTGTAATAAAATTAAATATGACATAAAAAAGAACCCAGTCTCTTTTTGTTAAATGTCAGCTTATGTGTGATCAATAATAGCCATTATAAAAGTATAAGTAAAAGGTATAAGAAGCTATACAAGAAATAATGCAAACAATTCAGTCAAACATATGAAGTCAGCACTCAAGGCTACAAAGGTAAAGTTAAATAGTCGTAAAATATACATAATATATATATAGTCAGTCTACTCAGAGTTGATTAAACCAACTCTGTTCTGAAACACAAAATTCCCATCCCATCTCAGGGTAAGTTAACTTTTTTTATCAGAGAGTTTAACAAGAACCTCCTTATTGTAGGTTTATAGACAACAATTTGATCCCACGAGTGAAATTATAATGACCTGGAAAGATAAACTAGCTATGGTAGTTTGAGTGAAAAAACAGTCTAACTTTCAAAACTGGTTCGGCTCAACTACGACGGAAAGGGCCTGAAAGAAAACTTCCAAAGCTGTATTTAACAACTCTATTTTCATTTCTTCAACAAGCTGAACATCATGTGCTGACGTTTGAACACAATGACCCAATAAATCACAGCAGAGAGGACGATCTTACCGGGAATCAGACTGAAGACGCTGCTCATCAGAAGATGAAGGTGTTTATGAGCTGCTCAGCGCTCTTTTATAGCCTGAATTAACTCCAGAAACATCAAGCAGAGATGCATTAAACATCATTTACACTTAATGCACATGCAACCACATCAGCAATCAGCAAACAAAACCAAACATCATAACAAAAAACACTTAAAGAAAGAGCCCTGAGTGTTATAGAAAGGAAAATGTGAACAGCCAGAAATACAGAGATATAATACCGAGATCATACTGTAAGTTTATCAGATTATGATTATGAAGTGAGAGAAAAATTAAGACAAAATGGATCCATGTTTAATTATTGACACCTGATGTAGTGATGAATTTAAAGTATACTGACTGTATATAACACGGGAAATGGGCATTTCTGTTAAAGATTTACAGATCATTACAACGTGCATTTCAAATGTTAAATAATGTGTTAATATTGGTGAAAACCTAATTCATGTTCAAATATGGACCTGACTTTCACAATATGGCACATTTGAAGAATAATCAAACAGCATCTTAGTAAATAATGACAGTGCCACGTGAAGCATATATTTCACATATGATGATTTAAAAGATGATAGTAGCTAAAATGATAAACAGCACCGTTTTTATGCATTCTTTAATGTTTCAGTCATGAAGGATTGAACTTGAAGCACTTCTCCTGAGTCTCATAAAGGCTTTGGTTTCTGCCATTAGAAAACACTTCCCTGATTGAGAGAATATGGGCTTTTTTCCCACTCAAAAGCTTGTTACCAAGAGATTCAGTAGCGATTGCACATTTCCCATCAGCATGCATTCATTATGCATGTCACACACCACCTCTAATATCACACGCATGTTACCTGTTTCCTACTGAAAGTACTCACCCACGGAGAAACAAGATGGATTAACCAGTCATAATAATTTGTTTCACTTACAGGAAACATAAGATGGGACTGTCTGAACGAACGAACACTTGACTAAGAAAAACGCTGACATTGCCAGAAAGGCCCGACTCCTTAGAAGACAGAAAAAAAAAACAATCCACATGGACAGCCAATTGTAAAATATTAATCAAGACGAATGGAACACCAGAGCAAGCCAAAGTGCAAGTTATTAGGGATCTGGAGAAATATCAATAAGGAAAATGAGATAAGGTAATGCAATAAACACAGTAGTAAAGAAAGAATAAAAAGAAGATAAATGACAACTATATTGAAGCCCGTTTCCGCCACTGAGTAAAAAAATAATACGAGTAATTGCGACTTTTTATCTCAGAATTCTGACTTTTTTTCTGAGGAGAATTTTTTGAAAAATTAACTCGGAAAGCCATCTGGTCCCGGCGATTTTCCACTTTGCATGGTGGCAATTGCTTTCAATATTTCGGCCTTTGAAAATGGTCTTTCCAAATCTGAGGCATATTGTTCATCAATAGTGGGCAGAGTAAATTTGCTCAAATAGAGTCAAATAGTGCCTCATTTCTACTAGATTCAGATGAATATAATTGCGAATAATACTCCACAAACCTATTATTAATCTCTAATGGATCAGTTAATTTTTTGTCATTTTCATCAATAATTTCGAGGATAGACTGGTCGACACTTTGTTGCCGTAGTTGATGAGCTAAGATTTTTCTTATTTTTTCGCCGTGTTCATAAGACTTATGTCTGGATTTATTCAAAAGGTTCTCAATAAGTTTCGTAGATAACAGATTGAATTCTGTCTGAAGAGCCAATCGTTCCTTAAATAAATCAACCAATGGCGAGTGTGAGAGAATCCCATAAATTTGAAAAATATCACTTTCTATCTTTTTAAGCCTTTCCTGTTGTTTTTTCTTTACACGGGCACTATATGATATAATTTGACCTCTGAGATAAGCTTTTAACGTTTCCCAAATTAGACAGTTGGACACCCCTGGCGTCCGGTTATGCTCTAAAAACTCATTTATTTCCTTAGAAATAAATTTAACAAACTCTGAATCTGAGAGTAGTAATGTATTAAATCGCCACGGTCGATATCCACTGCTTGCATTAGGCAAGTTTAAAGTAATTAACAGTGGTGCATGGTCTGATATCACTATTGCCTGGTATTCACATTTACTGACTAATGAAAGTAAACTATTATCAACAAAAAAATAATCGATTCGAGAATATGTTTTGTGAACCGGTGAGTAGAAGGAGTAGCATCTGCGCCCAGGATTCTGAAAACGCCAAACATCAGTCATTCCGTTAGTTTTAAGAAGCTGATTATTAAGTACTACCGTTGAACGAGTTAGTTGCATGGTCTTGGGTGAACTACGATCCAGTGAGGGCGACATTACACAATTAATATCTCCTCCTAATATGACTTGATGTGTATCTATATCAGGTATTCGGGAGAAGAGGCTGGTAAAAAAAATGCACTATCGTCCCAGTTGGGTGCGTACACATTCACTAGAACTACTGGGGTACTGTTCAGTCTGCCAACTACTATTATATAACGGCCAGCAGAGTCAGCATCAACTTTTGACACTACAAACGGGATAGTCTTTTTGATCAAAATAGCCGTTCCTCTAGATTTGGAATGAAAAATAGAGTGGAAAATTTGTCCTACCCATCCCCCTCTCAGTCTAAAGTGATCAGATGTGTTCAAATGGGTTTCTTGCAAGAAGGCAATATCTGCCTTCAGTTCCTTAAGATGTGAGAGTACTTTTCGGCGTTTCACTGGGTGATTTAGAGATTTAACATTCCAACTAACAAAGTTTATCTGGCAACCTGATACATCAGTATGAGCGTTCATTTATATTAGTGTTAAGTATTTATAAGTTGTAGTAGTACGGATCCAGCCTAAGTAACATTTGTGCCACGTAAACAGAAGAGAGTCCCTCCACTAACCCAGAATTAGCAAAACAAAAAATAGGAGCAATCAGTTTAGTGCAACAGTAACTTCCCCAGTCACCAACTAGAACATGGTGAAAAAATAACCCCTCGCAAATAACAAATCCACACATAAAGTGCTTTTTTAAAGAACTCTAGCTCTGCGGCTTGCTCTGCACAGACATGTTTACAACATATTTTAAAATAACCCCAATATTGCAAATTAAATAGAAAAATAAAAGGAAGAGTGGCGCTTTTTATCTTCTAACAGACCTTAAGAGTGGTAGCGTGTATAAAAACAAAAAAAGAATAATAATAATAAAAAAGAATAACATTACATATGAATATAACAGTAATTGTTTTTTAAGGCCCTTAAAAGAAATTAACTGTAGTCCCACATCAATAGGCGAAGCTAAACCACCTCACGCAGAATGTTGCCCTTAACATACGCCATGGCCTCCGCTGCATCTTGAAACAGCTTATCCGTCCCGTTATACGTGATCCGAAATCGGGCTGGATGTAGAAGACCATAGCGGACCCCCTCTCGTCCTCGAAGTAGTTTACGGACCTCGTTAAACGCCGACCTGGCACGGGCTACACTCAGTGGGTAATCAGGAAAGATGAGTATGCTTGAGCCGTTGTGTTGTAGCGGACCAGATTCCCGTGCGATGCGGAGGATTTCTACACAGTCTTGATAGTAGTGTAATTTCGCTATAATCGCTCTTGGTTTGCCATCCATCCGTTTCGCCTGTAAAGTGCGGTGGGATCTGTCAATCAGCACGTCTTTATCCATTTTAAGGACTTTTTTGATCAGCCTTGAAACAGAAGCAGAAGTGCTTGAGCCATCTTCCTCAGCTACATTCATAATACGGATATTTGACCTCCGCATTCGACCTTCCATGTCCAAACATTTCTCCTGTAGATGTTGAACATTTTCCTCCAGCTTGCGCACAGAGTTTTGTAGCTCTGTGATGTCATCCGAGCATCCTGAGAGTCCTCTTTCCATGTCTGACACAGTTGTTCTAATCACTTCCAGGTCTGATCGAAAAGCTGATGTGTTGTTAGCTATCTCCTGCCTAACTGCTTGTAGCTCTGATCTAACTCCGTCAAACTCTTTAACCATGATTGACTTTAACTCGGTTTGGAAAAGCGTGGTCATCTCTGTTTTGATAGAGGACAATAACTCTTCCTTCATCTCCGTCGTCATATCAATCTTTTCTCCAGTTTGTTGAGCTTGTTCAGCCATCTCGAGTGTCGTGTTAGTTCCGTTGTTAACGCTAGGTGTGTCGGTGCTCGTCTTGTTAGCAGAGGCCTTGCCCGTATATTTGTATTTACGCAAGTTGCTCGCCATTTACATTTATTTGGAAATAAATCGTCTTCGAAGATGCAGGACAATCTTGGATGGCCTTTTTGTACCACACAGTCGATTAAAGCACCATTTAGAAGGGTAAAAAAATATAAGTTTGTGCAGAGCTCTCTAAACTTGCAACCTACTCCATTGCCTGCTCTGTAGCGCCCCTCGATATTTTTTTAAATTATTATTATGAAAAGTGAGCAGCATGAGTAAGCTACATGGGGACATGGGGTCAGACATGATTTTGACAATTGAGTTTTGTTTTGTAGAAAGTATTTCTTTAAAGTGAATTTTGTTTTGTATAAACTGTATTTTAATTTTGATCTATATTTCATCAAGCTTGTATAGTTAATAAATAAGAAGCAAACCAAGACCGTCGGGAATGGAGTGACGTGCGGCCTGTTAAAATTATAGCGTCTTTCTCTTTTTAATACATTCCTTGAATATATGTCTTAATTACAGTAGGCCTAAAGTTATGATATTTGTGGCTGCACCGGGGTCTGTCATTACTAGGTTAAAGTTATGCCACTGAGGCGAATCATGAGCGGTTCATAAATATCTCTTCCATGTAGCCTACTTAGGGGGCCGGATTAGGGGGGCCCGTACAATTTATTGCCCGGGACTGACTTGCTACGCCACTGATAAAGTTGTTACTCGTTTTCCATATACGACTCACGTCTCTTCACACATTTTTTTACCTGTGCGCCCTTAGTGGCTGTGATTTCCCCGGTTTTCCGGGGTGGTGTAGTCGACCATTGTAATATGGTATACTGCGGGATCTAAAAATAGCAACGGTATCAGTTTCAATACCGTCATAAAAAAAAAACAATGCACTTATATAGGAGACAAGGATTAAATATAATTTATTTAATGCCCAGAAATGCGTATGCGTGGTTATCATCGCGTGACAGCGTGGAGGAGAAAGAGAGAGAGAGATGGGGGAAAGATGGCGAGTCGCGCACCGAGTGACTTTGTTTCGAAAAAGAGCACAACTTCTGCAGTTTGGCAGTATTTCGGGTTTCGACCGAATCAGAAGGGAGCACAAATGGCGGAACGAGTGAAGGACATGCCCTGAATGAAACGCACTATCACTCTCTGACAGCAGAGGGCGCTGACGGAACAGCAGAAATGCAGCCGTTTCCCCGGTAAACCTCTTAAACAAAACTCATCACATAACCAAATACTTAATACTTAAAGACTTAAGGCTATTCATTTTCAAAATTAAACATTTTATATTTTAATCTGGACTAAATTACATGCCCTAGATATTGTTTGAATATGTTCTGATTGTTATTCAGTCACAGACTTTACAATAAGGCTCTATTATTTAACATTAGTTCATTCATTAACAAACTGACAATGAAAAATACTTCTAAAACGTGTATTAATCTTAGTTAAATGTAAATTTCAGCATTTAATAACAGTATTAATATCAAAAGTTGTAACTGTATTATTTAAATGGACCTGAGCTAACACTAACAGTTGCTTTTTTTAACTAACATTATCAAAGAATAATAACTGTAAAAATGTAGCTATTTGTTGATGTTAATGCATTAACTAGCGAGACCTTATTGTAAAGTGTTACCTATTGTTCTTTATAATTCTTTAGCTCTTTAATCTGTTTTAAATATTTGTTTACTTTATATATTTGTATGTATTTCTTTAATGTATTTAAATGTTTGGGGTTTTTTGTTATAAGAAAGTTATTAAATCCGTTATAGTATGACAACACTTTTTTTGCAACGAATTTCAATATCGTGATAATACCGTATACCGTGATAAAAGCTTCGGCAATTAATCGCAACAAGAAAATTTGATACCGGCACATGCCTACTGTCACAATGGAGAGAGGACCCAAAAGCAAATGCAGGTTACAGTCTTTATTTGAACAGCAGATAATGGACAAATTAGGCTGTCTGCCGGTAACTGGCCGTCTAGGCGGACGCAGATCAGGAGAGGGTAACAAAGAGACCAGACATCAAACAGGCGGGATGCCTGGTGCGAGAAACTGCTGCCGGAGAGTGCAGATAGGAAACACCGAACTCTCACATCACTTGGCAGACACGGCGGTGCTGAAGAGCTGACTAGTAGAAAGCAAACTACAGGGTGAAATCCTCGTCAGCCACACACGGAGAAACAGGACTAGACGAGCAGGACAATGACAAGGCATAAGTTACAGACATGCATGACCAAACAATAACCCGACAAAGAGAAGAGATAGCATGAGAACTAAATAGCAAGATGATTAGATTAGATTAGATTAGATTAGATTCAACTTTATTGTCATTACACAAGTACAAGTACAAGGCAACGAAATGCAGTTTAGGTCTAACCAGAAGTGCAATAGCAGCAAGTGCAGGATATACAACGTTCGCATAAGTGCAGGACATGGATATGTACTGAGTATATATAAATATATCTATAAATAGAGAGATGATTATTACTATAAACAGAATTTACAGGTGAATATGTACAGTGAATAATATACAGATGGTTATTACTATAAACAGAATTTACAGGTGGATATGTACTATGAATATAATATACAGATGGCTTTTACTATAAACAGAATTTACAGGTGGATATGTACTATGAATATAATATAATATACAGATGGCTATTACTATAAACAGAATTTTACAGATAGAGGTATACAATGATATGTTAGGCTAAAATGAGGAATATGGCAGTGGATTAAGGTAGTGCAATAAATTATGGACAGAAGCTATCCGAAAAAAAAAAGTGTAAAAGTGCAGTGGAAGTGATTGCATATTACAGTTAGAAGTACGGTGCAAAATACAAATGTAAACAGTTGGTACTGTAAAAACAGTCGGCAGTGCAAATGAGCATAATCCAGTTACGGTATGGTAGTGCAAAATGCATAAGTAAACAGTTGTTACTGTAATAAACAGTCGGTAGTGCAAATAACAAAGTGAAGGTGGAAGAGAGGTAGGAGAGTTATCAGTATATGAGGGGAGTGGATCAACGGGGGTTTGAGTTCAGTAAGGAGACAGCTCTGGGGAAAAAACTGTTCTTTAGTCTGCTGATCAAGTAAAAGGAGGAACAGGTGTGAGAGGCGCGGAGCGCGACCGCTGATTAAGATAGCAGACAGCTGTGAGAAAGCAAACGAGCAGTAAAGAGAGAAAGGAAAACAAGAGGAATCAAACCAAACTGCTGACAGTACCCCCTCCCCGATGGCCGCCCCCGAGGAAGACTGACGGGAGCGGAGGAAGTCCTCGATAAGCGAGCGGTCCAGAACATCCCTTCCAGGGACCCAGCTTCTCTCCTCCGGTCCGTATCCCTCCCAATCGACAAGATACTGATGCCCCCGACCACGGGGTCGGACATCAAGCAGCCTCTTAACCTTAAAGACAGGGGTGTTAGCGAGAAGAGCAGGGGGAGGAGAGGGAGGGGAACGAGAGCGAACCGCTGGCTTAATGCATGAGACATGGAAAATAGGATGGACGCGCTTAAGAGAATGTGGTGTGTATATGTATATATAGATGTATTACTCAAGATTCAGTTTTTATCCCGGTTTTAGGGTCACATTTTCGGTTCGGTTTGGTATGTGCTATGTTCAGGGTAATTAGGATATTTGTCAAATAAAAATAAACAAAATAAGAACAAATAATGAAACTACAAGCAACTGCACAAATACTATGGAGTAAAGATGCATATAAAATAAACAGCAGCGCGAGTTCCCGTTCGAAAGGGAACGTCTCCGGTTACGCATGTAACCTAGGTTCCCTGAGAACAGGGAACGAGACGCTGCGTCGCTTTGCCATGCCTCAGGGTTTGCCTGCCGAACAGTCCCTGAAGACGAAGGGCGGTGTCATGTTGGCAAGGCGCCCTTTTATACTTCCTGGTCGCACCTTGATGACATCATAGGCTGTCGCCGGTCAATAGGACTGACGTGATTCGATTGCGATTCAGACACCTGTCACGCCGAGGGCGTTCCCCATAGCGTCAGCTGATGCAGCGTCTCGTTCCCTGCTCTCAGGGAACCTAGGTTACATACGTAACCGGAGACGTTTTCCGGGGTGGTGTAGTCGACCAGTGTAGGGGCCAATCATTAGTATAAGACAGACGAATATATGAAATTGGCCCTGGTGTTTAGCACCTCTTCTCTCCTCCCAGATCTTCTCAGACCTCCCCGCTCGGTTTGCCACACATGCACTAGAGATGCACTGTTTTCATTAAACAGTGACCATTGTTTATAAAAATAAATCAAAGCCATGGAGAACAACTGTAACATCCAGTAGTTTATACCAATCTACACCAGATAATGCAAGCTACAGCAGAAAAGATGAATATCGCGCAAGAATTCATGACAGGAGTGTGGTTTGCTGTTGAAGAGACTTCTACGACCTGAGTGCTGCCGTCACCTGAAACCTTTGACCAAAATCAAACAATCTTCCGCTCCACAGGCCTGGCCCTCCGTCGAGCCCCCTGGTTCCACCTCCGCTCCACCTCCTGGACAGTTTAGGAGCCTCTGGAAGCAGCTCCTTTGAGGGGGGGCTATGTCACAATCACCAGTGAAAGTGCCCCTGATCACCACCTGAGGGCACTCCACCCCGGACTGTCACTCCATCACAAACTACATTACCCATAACCCTTTGCCCGGACTCATCATCACTCATTGTTTGCACCTGTGTCTCATTACCTCATTACCCCATTACCCCAGCCTGTATAAAACATGTTCACTCTGTCATTCACTGCAAAGTCTTGTTTTGTTTACACTCCAATTCTTAGTGTTATCCCTGGTTTCTTGTCTCTGGTTTTGGATTACTTGCTTGTTCCATGGATTACTTTGCCTGTCTCTCCTGTCTTGTTTGCCTATTTGGACTGCTTGCCTGTTATGACCTTGCCTGTTATGACCAAGTGTGGATTACCCTTTTGATAAAGTTGTGTTTAGATTCTCAACCATTGTCTCTCGGAGCAGTACGTTACAATGAGTTAATGGTTCTGAAATTTCTTCAGTTACTTTTTTACCATACTCATATCAATATTATTCCAGTCCATGGAAGATTTGTTTTTACACTTTCTTACAATATCTATTATCTCATTCCTTGCCACTGCTCTAAGAGAAATAGAGCTGGGGTTTCTCTCCCAAAGATCCACAACCACCCATTCTGTAGTTTCTGAATCATTTATTATTTTTGCCAGATTTGGTCCCACATTTACCAAAAATGATTGAAACCATTAACCACATCTTCTTTGTTTTTTATTATCTTATAAGTTATCCGTAATATTTTATTGATAAAGATATTTTTATTTTTTATAATTATACTATTTACAATGTTCCATAAACCTTTCATATTATTTATATTAATCTCTAATATTTTATTATAATATTCTTTCTTACACCTCCTCATAATACTAATTAATTTATTCTTATACTTTTCATATTTATTTTCTGCTTCTTGGGTACGATATTTAATAAAATGTCTATAAAGTGTGTTTTTCTTCTTACAGGCATTTAATAAACCTTTTGTGATCTATGGGCTATTTGTTTGGTTATGTTTGTTTCTATATTGTTTTACAGGACAGTTTTTGTCATACAATAATGTAAAAATATTTAGAAATCCATTATATGATTTATCAACATCATCCTCTTCATATACTATATTCCAATTTTGTTTCAGTTATTAATTCTTGAAAGCATTTATGTTTTCTGCCATTCTTACTCTTTTTTATGATGTGATATAACTATTATCATTAGATTTCCTATACTTACAGTGATAAACAATAAAAACAGGTAAATGATCATTCATATCATTATATAATAGTCCACTCTATGTTGTTATCCATAATATTTGTAAATATATTATCAATTAATGTGGCACTATGAGATGTGATTCTACTGGGTCTACTGATTGTTGGATACAAACCTATGCGATACATTATATTAATATAATCTTCTGTCAATTTGTGCTTTTTTGGATTTAATACATCTATATTTAAGTCTCCACATATGACCATAGTCTTTTGAGATGTTTTTGTGAATAGTTTTTCCATTCAATCATTAAATATTTCAATATTTGATCCAGGAGTTCTGTATATACAACTCACAACAATGTTTTTTTACTTTTCCATACATATTTCTATTGTAATACATTCCAACAAGTCATCAACAACTGCTGTCACACCCACCACTACCTTATACTTCAGACTGTTATGCACATATATTGCCACACCTCCTCCACTTCTTGTTTTCTTTTTTTAATGCATGGCAAATATGGGAAACATCTCCTGATGCAAAACCTGCTGTTTTTTTTTTTTTTTTTTTTTTTTTTTTTACAACCCCAGAACCAAATAAAGAATAATTATACAAATAGCTTAAACAACAACCCTACCCTAAGCATCCCAAATTATCCCGCAAAACCAAGGAAGAAAAAAAAAAACTTTGTATCTCAGAATTCTAACTTTATAACTCGCAATTGCGATTTTATCTCAGAATTCTGACTTTATAACTCGCAATTGCGACTTTTTATCTCAGAATTCGGACTTTATACTATGCAATTGCGACTTTTTATCTCAGAATTCGGACTTTATAACTCGCAATTGCGAGTTTATATCTCAGAATTCGGACTTTATAACTCGCAATTGCGACTTTTTATCTCAGAATTATGACTTTATATCACGCAATTGCGAGTTTATATCTCAGAATTCTGACTTTATATCACACAATTGCGAGAAAAAAAGTCAGAATTCTGAGATAAAAAGTCGCAATTACTCGTATTATTTTTTTACTTAGTAGCGGAAACGGGCTTCAATATAGTTGTCATTTATCTTCTTTTTATTCTTTCTTTACTACTGGGTTTATTGCATTACCTTATCTCATTTTTCACTGATCTTTTATACAATCTGACCATGGAAAAAATAAGGTATGCTACAACAGGCTGTGCCTATAAATTTTTTTATATCTGGCAACCGGTTCTGGAACAAATTAGGAAGATGGATCCCTCTCTAATCTCAATTTCAGAGGAGTAATATACTGTACGTACTTGTGCTTTCTTTTCTAATATATGTTAATGACTGTTTTCTTTTTATTTAATATGTGTATTGGTGCAACAGGTGGGGATTGTTCTTGGGTGGGTTGGTTAACATAAAAAGAAAATGTATTGTAAAGTGTATCTTAGGTTTGATAAGATGTTCAATAAAAACACTCTGAGGAAAAAAATTTAAACATAGCCTTACTATGAAACTAAATAGGCTATGTTTTCTTTAACCCTCTTCCCGACGAAGGCGCCAGCGCATTTTTTCCTTTATGACAGCGGAAGCAACTCCCAAAAGCCTCCATCATTTTTAGCCATACAGATAGATTCAAGACATAATTATAAACTATAAACTGTCTACTTTTATTTGTGTACACTCACAATAACAACAAATGTCGTGGATTCAGGGAACAGATTATTTTGCATTCACTCCAAATGCTGTCTTCATTTAAAAAAGTTATTTTGTTTTATTAAACGTTTTAAATTTCAAACACATTTCTAAAATTTAGTTCATATTTCCAACAAACAAAATTCCAAGGAAAAATAACAACAACAAAAAACAAACTTTGAGCTACCACCATGCAAATTCAAACATTTCGCCCTTCTCTCCCAACGTGACAGGGGAATGATAATTAACTATGTTCTAAATAAATATGCACATAAAAGCATGTTTTGTACACATCACTATACGACATGTCCAGGAGAAAATATCATCATCAATAACATTTCGTTATTACGAGAAAAGATGTCGTTAAAACGACATAATTCAGTGGAAAAATATTATATGTATGTGGCAGCAATAGCCTACATCACCGTAGTTTTGCGACGTGATGCTCCGCAAATAATGTTTTATTAGCTTCAGTTTTGAAAATGAGCGCTCCGCCGAAGCAACAGTAACAGGGATGGTAAGAAAAAGAGAATACAATAGGTACACGTCACTGAAGCTAGATGTGGTATTCTCAACGATCAAAAAACTGGTCAGATCTTGAACTGTTGTCATCCCAAAGATTTGTCTTTGAAAGGCTGCACTGAATGCGATCAATTGTTGTGGAAGGGCTGGAGAAGTCTTTGTTATATCTCTCCACTAATCTCTGTTCCCTGTTCCCTTTCGTTCTTCTCCTCAGTTGCAAGTATACATGTGGCTGCACCACTCTGTACAAATCGGAAACTGATCGCAAAGCTGAAAATCGAGCTGGGAAATTATGATGTCTAGCCGCTATAACCTCTCTCAATGTGTTTTCTTGTCTTATATTAAAGCAGCCTCATATATTAAAATGACAGAGTAGCCTACCTAGTTCTACTGCAGTCACGGGATGCCAAAAATAATCAACACACACAAGAAATGACGGAGGAATTAGACATTACGGAGAAACAAGAAATTACTACACATGACATGAATACAAATATATATTTATTGTGGCCACAAATTAAAAATTAATTCCCTCGTTTTATTTAAAAGTTCCCCATGGGTGGGCCCCCTATTGGCCCGGGCCCATATGCACGAGTATACCCTGCATGCCAAGACGCTACACCACTGCACGACAAACACAAATCTTACCTGGAGCTCGACACTTCGCGGTCCTGCTGGAAGACAATGAACCCCGCAAACCGCGACCGATTTCCGCCTGGGGCATGTTGACGCATGCGCAGTTTGTGAGGACAGAACTAATATTTGAGGGTGTTTAATTATTTCTTAATGTTGCTGATATTACTGTTAACAAATAGCATTAACATTACGAAACAAAAATATATGGGAATATACTTGCAAAATATAATGTAATTACATAGCCTTATACATTTCCATAGGAAACTAGTGCTTATATTTTTCAATATACTGCAATATATGCATTGACCTTGTATGGCTGTACATATTAATACACATAAACATATTTAGAAATATAGCATTACATGCAATATTCATAAAGTTTTATCCTTTATTGTGTAGCTTACTATATATTGCATGTTCCCATATTAATGTGAATGTATCTACACACATATACACACTTTTACAGAATGAGTTACAACAAATTTCTACTCCCCGTCATGCTTTGCTTCTGACTGTTAAAAGAGGGTAAATGTTGACCTGAAAATGTTATTTCATGTGATTTTAAGCCTGTGGTGAGGTTGACGGTTGGCCAAACACCAATACAACTATGTTACTTTTATTAAAAATAATGATTACTTTAAAAAAAGAAAAAAAAAGCCTATATATACATACACACACGTTCAGTGTGGAGAGTAACTAGTTAAAGGTAACAGCGTTATGTAATTTAATTATAAAATAAACGTAACTGTGAGAAAAAAAAGTGTAATTAAATTACAGTTACTTATGAAAATGTTAAAGGGGCACTTCAGCGCTGGGAAGATGAATGTGTATTTAAACTGGGTCATTTATGCAATAGAAATGTGAAATTATTTTTGAATTTGGTGCCTTCTTGACTGAGAAAAGACAGAAAATGTATCTTTGATGAGATGAGATGCTACAAACACCATTGAGTAAGAATAGCCTACATTTATACATAGTTAACCAAATCAAAATGTATTTTCATATTGAATGACAGGTGCAGCTTCAAATCTGTTCATAGTCAGGTATATGTAAACTAATAAAACTAATGGACAATGTTTTGATTGTATTTTTAGATACATACTGTGTGTTTTGTAAATGTATATGCTTATTATATGGTTTTAAATTTGAAAGTAAAGTACATTACAATATTAATTTATGTTAAATCATAATTATTGGTGGGCATAGATACTTTTTTTTTATCTAGATTAATCTCACTGTAATCTTGGAATTAATCTAGATTAAAATGGCTCATTTGAATTCTGCAGAAGGTATTTAGAATGTGTGCTCGTAAGTGATCGTTTGTCTTTTTGTAGTTTGAATAATAAATAACTTCTGTCCCTATAAGACCTGACGCACGCATGTATCCCACTGTTCCTGTGAGCTGATTACGACTGTGTTTACGTTAAAACTCACCAAGATGGGCATTGAGACATTTTTGAGTGTATTTGACCATTAATAAGATGGAAAAAGGAGCTAATTTTTGCACTTGTATGTCAGAGGCGGCTTTATTATGGTATGTGTGTGCGCTTCAGATGCGACCCGAAATCTGCGGGAATTAGTAGAATTAACGTTATGTACAACCCCGCGCAAAATTCAGACCCATCACACCAATACTAACAAAAGTCCAGCAGAACACGCGTTCGCAATGTTCAGAGGATTAATCGGACTGAATGAGAGGAGGCGTGTCAACTCGAAAGTCATCATAGCTTGCGTAGTAATGACCCAGCTCCCAACCCAACTTTGAGAATAGATTAACGGCGATATTTTTTTTATCTCCCGATAAGAGTCTCACGTTAACGCCGATAACCGCCCACCACTAATCATAATCTGCGCGATCCCGTCTTTGCCTTTCTTTGATGACGTTGCAGGGCGTCCCAAATGAGCGATTATTGTCAGCGAAGTCCACTTCAACTGATATACCTACTGTGCCCAGGGAGTAGGGAGCAGTGAACAGTGCGTAGGGACCCTGTCGAATGAAACGCACCCAAAGAGAGTACAATCAGGTAAAAGTGAGAGCGCCCTCCAGCGTAGTGCTGGGTCGTTCGCGAATGAGGCGACTCTAAGAGCCGGTTCTTGTAGGTCAACATCGGGAGCTGGCTCGCATATCTGAAGAGCCAACTCTATTTTTAAAAATATAGCCTATAGAAATTAAATAATTATGTAATAATGATATAATTAATTATTTTAATTTTATTTTAAATAATAAACTGTATATAAATAATCCGTTCCCTCTAAGAGGGTCTTCTCGAAAACAGTACAAAAAATTACTGAGAGAAGAAACCGCATTAGCCCCTCGAAACTATGCCAGTAAATGACAGCTTAAAATGTTATATATACAGGGTTTCCCATATGTTCATTAATTTGTGGCGGCCCGCCACAATATCGACGCGGCCGCCATGGATTGATTTTCATTTTTTTTTACTATTTAATATGGGTAAAGTTGTATTTTATTGTAGATCTGCGCGCAGCTTGCTCCCTTCTCTCCCTCTCTCACAAACTGACAAACGGAGGAGGAGCAGCTAATAGCCCGTCTTCTTCGAGCACGATCTGAATCAAAACACGAGCGTCCAAAGAAGCATGCGTTGGAGGACGGATTGTTTCCGATGCTCGAAGATTGTAGATTCAAGAATCAATCTGGAGTTGAATGGTTAGTAATAAACACTTTTGCACAACATAACTCTGAGAAGTTAGTCTATGTAGTTGTCGCGTTTCCATTACAGAATGAGATTCTCGCAACATTTTGATAAAAAAACTATTGTGAAATGACGGCCGTTTCTTAACCAATGTTATGCGACTAAAACGTAATTTTTTCCATCTCGCGATCAGTCATTCCAAAATTCATGGCAACGGACGCTGGTAGGTTTATATATATATATATATATATATATATATATCACAGCCACCGCACTAGACATTATTATTATTAATATTAATGTAAAGAGACGTAAGTTAGGCCTAAGCGTGTTAATTAATGACAAGGAAAGACCCTTATACTGTGAGCGGCACATATGAGGTATTTTCTCGCTCATTTCTGCTCCGAGGTCTTGATTGTGGCATTTCTTTAAGGTTTAGAATCCAGTAACGTTATTCCTCTAATTATTTTGTCTTTTATGAATTAAAGATGTCTTGTAATCTGTTCAAACACACCGCGCTTTCTAAGTCAGTTCACTGTAAATGTGCAAAAACTGTTTCCATTGCAGTTTTGCAAAATATTTCCACCTCACGCGAGCGTAAAACCTTTTTTTGCAAAAAATGGGAGTCTTATGTGAAATTGACGTGTTTCCATTGAGCTTAATTTTCAATTTGCGCGATTTGAAGGGTAATGGAAACGCATTAGCAAGCATTAAGGAGGCTAGCTAATAATTAGCTATGTTTACATGAGAATAACAGTTACAGCATGTAAGTTATACATAACACGCTGTAAGCTGTTAATATCGACTGCCCTTACTACATAACGTTAATGTTTAAGTATTTAATCATAACGCAGTTTGCTCCCTCAATCCAGATGAATATTGAAAAATATTTTAAACGATTTAAAAAGGCTCGTCCAGAGGAGCAAATACAGTCTGGACCAGAGGTAATAGCAAAGCAGAGAAACACATGTGGAAGATCATTATTCCGACCTTTGTGATAAGCTATTCGGTTAATTTATTTTGAATATTTCCAGGCTTCATACAGCGCTGCTGAAGCAGCAAGAGAGGCACAGGGAACGTTCGCTGTAGAGAGAGATGTAGGAGAGGAGGACTCCAGCCAACATGCTGCTGCTGTGGGCGAGCCAGGCAGTGTTGCCAACTATTTTCCAAGGAAAGTAGCTAAAGCCAGCCCAAAAAGTCGCTAAATGTCGCTAGATGACGTCATGCGTCAATTAGCATATCCATGACGTCACCGCGTCGTCCTTGCATTCTGCCTGCCTAATGTGTTTTCTCTTAATCCGTGCTCACATACTGTATTTTAAATGAATACAATACAGCCAACTGTCTAATAAATAAATTTTCTCATTTCCTATATCTTTTTTTCATACAGTAGAACGAGTATGATAGTGAATTAATTTTTTTTTTTTTAACAATCTGAGAGATGTCTGAAACTGGATGAACTAAAACTCTGTGAGAGTGAGTAATATAAGTGATAAGCACACGAGAAGAATGGAAATCATAACGGGTCAAACTAAATTCTTTAAATATAAAACAAAGGAAGCAGATAAGTGATTGGTCCGTGGCAACCCTGTGTGCTCATGTGTAGCTTGCTCATTCACGTCTGTCAGCTGCTGTGTGTGTGTGTTCAACGGCACGCGCTGCTCCTCTCAGCCTCAGCCACTCACTGAACTGGGTAAACGCAGAGAGAGGTGTGACGGCAGGGAGAAAGCAAGACCTCGCGCTCGCAGGACAACACAGGGGACTTTTGCAAAATAAAGTAGCTGACGTTTGTCCAAAAAGTCGCTAGATTTGTCGCTAGTCGCTTTTTTGAAAATAAGTCGCCAAAGGGGTCTGAAAAATCGCTAAATATAGTGACAAAGTCGCTAAGTTGGCAACACTGGAGCCAGGTAGGGCTGAAGCAACAGGTGAGGTTAACAGCAAACACAGGGAGGTGTAGAAGCAGGGCAGGTCAGAAAAACAGATTTTTCAGGAAGAGCAGTCCCATTTCTATTTGTCTGTGACTTGTAGACAGGACAGCGAGCACAAGCAGCAAGCACAGAGGCACTGGATTTGATCCAGAGTGGCTAAAGATGCCTCAATTTAGGAGTTGGCTGTACCTCACACAGCATGATAAATTTAATAAAAACGGCATAATTTGTGTAATCATGAAACAATAATGAAAATGATATTTTTATTTCATTATTTTATTAATTGTTTATTCTTTGACTGCTGTGTTAGTTTTTTTTTTTTAGGAATGTTTTGTCGACTATGCAGACAACACAAGCCTGCGCCTAAGACAGGCCGCGCAAATAGGGCTTTTGTTGAGGTTGGAGCCGTTATATACAGAAAAGACTACTTGGAACGTCACATCACTATGGAGCACCACCAGGACAGTATCAAATGCCAGGCATCTCTTGCCTCTGGTAGGTTCCAATTTCAAAAACAAGTATAAACTTTTAGTTTTCAAATAGTTTTATAATAATTTTGTCACAGGCATCTCCGTCATAAACTCGTTTGAGCCCACTATTGTTTTGGAGCATGATGCAGTCATTGGTGGGTTCAAGTGCCTTTACTGGCTTGTAATAAATAAACTAGCCCACCACACAAATTATCCAAATCTTTTGAGCCTTGCTGAGCTTCTAGGGTGCGACTACTTCAGGCAAATTAAAGGTAAAGGTCACCTAGGCATTACTTAAGATTACATTTAATCTTTACATTAATAAATAAAAATTACAGTCCTTTTTTTCCCTTTTCCCAATGTCAAGATTGACAGGAGGAATAACTATAGGTCTCATCGTATTATTGACGACATGCTTGAGGTCTTAGCAGAGGTCATAGAGGAGCCAATTCTCACTAAAATTAAATCATCACAGGGAATTAGCCTGGAAGTTGATGAGACTACTGATGTATGGGAACATTTATTTTGTTTGATGTAAATCATTCTACTTGCCTATGCTTTCTCTCAGATCCATAGAGAAAGAGGGACTTGTGTTTAATCACTTCCTGGATTTGGTCCCTATTGCTGATGGCAAAGCAGACACTATTGTCGCAGCTGTCAAGAATGTTATCTTGAAGAAAGGCCTCCCAACAGAAAAACTATATGGACTCGGGACTGACGGGGCAGCCGTTATGACAGGTAATTATTTGATGCTCATGTGAGATTGTTTTATTTTTTTTATTAATTTTTTTTGTTGGTTTTTTGTTTTGTTTTGTTTTGGCTAAATTATTTTATTTATATTCAGTTCGTGTGAATGGAGTTGCAAAGCAACTTAAAGACAGTTTTCCAAAGATTGTGTCTGTAGCTTGTGCTGCCCACAGATTGGCCCTTGCCTGCAAGGACTCAACAAATGATGTAAGGTACATGGCCACTTTCAGGGACCACCTCCAAGAACTTCATTTATATTTTAGAAACAGTGCAAATCGTACTGCAACACTCGAAGCAGCATCTGCCACCCTGGGTGTCAGTGATTTGAAAATAAAGGTAATAGTAATTTGATACCATTGTAGTTATCTTCTGTCAATTAATAACCAATAATCAGTCTTTAATTGCAACGTTTCCAGGAAGTAAAGGACACACGCTGGCTCTCTCAGCACAAAGCCATCGAGACCCTACAGAGGAACCTGAGCGCAGTCCTTGGAGCATTGGCAGAGGAGGCAGAGGTGAGAAGATGTCCAGGGGCAAAGGTCCTTTACACATTATGTGCTACATACAGATTTGTGGCAGCAGTTTACCTCCAAGCTGATGTTTTACCACACCTCGCATGCCTGTCCAAAGTCTTTCAAAAAGCACATGTAAACTTTCTACATATCAAGGAGCAGGTATGTTTTTTTTTTTTAAATCAGTTTAATTTGATTTATTGGAATGAGGGTTAATGTAGGTTCCTGTCACAATTCAGACTCTCAGGAGCATCAAAGAGGCTGGACTGACTCCACTGCCTGGATCATTCCTGTCTCGCCTTCATCAGGACCTCGATGATCCACAAGGACTTGGAGCCTTCAATATAAAGCATGAGGAGGAGAGGAAAAGGAGAGGGCAAGATGTCCACGAAGTATCGAGGGAGGAGCTGTGGGCCAGATTCCAGCGAGAGGTAAATGCCTTAAAACTAATTAATTTTCCTTTTCCTCTTCTAAATGGTCCTCTATGGCCTGACCCTTAAAGGATTAATTCACCTGAATTCCTAAACATTTAATCACCCCAATGCCACCCAGATATGAGTGGAAGAGAAATTACGTTTTTGTAGGAAAACATTTCTGGATGACCCGTTGAAACTGCATTGATTTGGGCTGCATTTCCCGAAACCTTCTTAACACTACGTTGTTCTTAAGTTATACCTTAAGGTGTACCTTAACGTTAATACGTGTTTCCCGAAACTATCTTAGTTAAGAATACCTTCTGTAAGTATTACTTTCGTAAGGTTGGTCTGGACCACTCTTAGCTATACCTTATCACTATTGACAGTTCATTCCACTAGTGGCCACCACTGTGCAAAAAGCGTCTTTACATGTCCGTCTATATGAATATAATTCTGAAGTTGTAATATACACCCAATGTTCAATCAGGCTAATTTTTTTTAATGCAAGGATTACAATTGTCATTACACTAATGGTTGTTAGCTTTTTAATTAAATTATCCAAAGGTACATCAGCTGGCAAACCATTAGACAGGAAAAGCTTAGGAGCTTATTTAAAGGGAATGATTGTGGAGGGGAGTTTGGTCAAACTATGGCAGCGAGACAGCGAATAGTTGTGCTAAATCAAAGACGGCGCCGTCCGCGGAGCCATTTAGTGTATGTGCACTATTTCATTCGTGAAAACTTTAGTCCCCTGGCTACCATGTCAGAAGCCGCTATTCAAAAGAAATTTCGCCTGCCACGACAGCAAATTGAGCAGCTTTTAGACCTTGTTGGTCCAACTTTGTCGAGACAAACTGGACGGAGCTACCCTCTCAGCCCTGAAATCCAGCTGCTGGCGGCTCTCCGTTTTTATGCCGTGGGGAGTTTTCTGGAGGTGGTTGGGGATGGATATGGGCTGAGTAACACCTCGGTGTGGCGGTGTGTTCATTCAGTAACGAACATCCTGCTTCGTCATGCCACAGAGTATATCCGCATGCCTTCCGCCAGGCACGAAGTGATGGAGGTGCACCAAGGCTTCCATGCCATTGCTGGTATCCCGCAAATAATAGGCCTTGTCGACGGGACACTTATACCCATCACCAACCCTTCTGCACTAGAACAGGCCTTCATTTGCCGTAAGGGCTTTGCGGCCATCAATGTCCAGGTGGTAGTGGACCACAGGGGGAGGTTCATGGACGTGGTGGCAAAGTGGCCTGGTAGCACACACGATAGCTTTGTGTGGGCCAATTCAGCGGTGGGTGAAGATGCAGCAATAGGGGTTTTCGGCCAGAGCATTTTTTTAGGAGACAGTGGCTACCCTCTCAGAACCTATCTTTTAAATCCAGTCACCAACCCCACCACACAAGCCGAGCACGATTACAACATCGCACACATCCGTACCCGCAACTTGGTGGAGCGCTCAATCGGGCGCTGGAAGATGCGTTTTCGGTGCCTGCATAAATCAGCTGGAGGGTTGCGTCTGAAGCCAGAAAGATGCTGTGCAGTAGCAGTAGTTACAGCCATGCTACACAACATTGCAGTCAGTGGAGGTGCAGCCTTGCCAGCAGAGGAGGAAGAAGAGGAGGAGGAGGAGGAGGAGGAGGAGGAAGAAGTCCACAACCCACCTCAACTAAGAGATGCCCTACACGCTGCTGGTGTACAAACAAGGCAGCAAATCATTCACACAGTTTTTGGTTAATGTATTTTTCACCCTATATTTCTTTTTATGCAACCACACAACATTCATTGTTTTTTGTGGACATACACACTTTCTCCCTGCCATTTTTTGTTCGCAATTGTGCACAACCGAGTTTATTCACTATTATGTGCCATTGATCATTGCGCAATGAATTCATTACAATAAAAATGCTCACTGACCCAACATTGATGACATGAAGTGTTTATTTAACAAGTGTTTAATGAAACAAAAAGAAAGAAAATCCACACCATTGATCATATATGCATGGAAAGCGTGCTTGCGTCTGCAGTCACTGGGTTGTTGATTGTTCATCTGTAATGTAATGAAATAGTTTTAATAAAAAATATAATACACAACACTGAACTGTACTGAGCATCGTAAATCACGCTTACCTTGACCTGAGATTATGATTGGAACAGAAATGGAAGGTCTTTGAAATTTTGCTTCAGACAAAGCATACTGCTTCTCTAGAATCTGAAGCTTCGCCTTTTTCACCTCCAGGGTAGCCCGGGCAAGGTTATTGGCCTCTTGTAACCCCTGCTCGATCCCCCGCAACACTTCCAGCTTCTCCTTTTCGAGCTGCACCAGCTCTTCACTGCAGTCACATCGGATTAAACGCCTTCTGGAGCCACTCCCGGATTGCTGGCGCTGGGCGACCTCAGTGGAGACCGATGAAGGTGCAGACTGCAGGCGTGATGGTGACGCTGGTGCCGGTGAAGCCCTCCCACTGCTGGCGGAGGAAGAGGGCATGACTGTGCGAGGGGGCAAGGATGGACTGTTCTGAGAGCCTGGAGTGGTATCTACACCTGCTCTCAGATCTATACCCCCCGAGATACCCTGTGAGGCAGCTTCTCCAATGATTGCCAGGGCCTTTTCCTCGTCGAGACTGAGTGCAGGCACTGAGCTGGGCCCACCACCTGTTCTTGCCCGGTCTCTCCGGACTGCAGCACCTCTTGCTTTGGCTGCACTGGCAAAATCGTGCCACTTTTTGCGTACAACTTCCCACTCTCTCTGAGGGCTAGAACTGGATGCTGCCATTTTAATTGCAATGTTTTCCCAGATATCCTTTTTTGTTTTATTGGACACTGTTGTCCGAAAACTTGAAAAAAGTATATCTTTGTTCTGTCTAACCTCATCTAAAAGGATGGCCATTTCGGTTTGAGTAAAGCAGGGGGCTCTCTTCTTTCGTTCCTTTTTCTCCGCCATAGTAGCAGCTGATTATATGTTTCGTGTGTTGCGTTTTTATTGAGAACGCCATTCAATAACAGAAATTAGTTATTTACACAATAATGTGATGCAGCTGCTGGGCAATCATCCCTGGTTGTGGAGTAAATGAACACACTATGGGAAATATATTGTAATAATATAAATTATTCTTTCAAATGCCAGTGAAGGCATACTGCCAGTTAGTGTAGCGGGTTGACGCATGATGCGGTTGAGCATGAGATTGCTGGTTCGCGTACTCATGTCAGAATTATATAAAATTTAGTTTGCAAGTTCAACTATTTCTGAAGTGCTTCTTTTATAAATAATTTTTTTTCCCCGCATAAAGCAGTGACTGTTTCACTGCTTTATGCCCTGCGTAGAGTAAATAATCGATTCTTGAGCCATCGATATAAGCCACTTCAGCACCGCCGCCACGGACAGCACCTGCTAACGTCGCACTTAAGAAGGTTTACCTTAAGTAACCTCCTAAGGTATAGTTCGAGGAACACACCTAGAAATGGTATACCTTTAGTTAAGTTATACCTTTAGAGTCTTCGTAGCGCGCTAAGAGACAACGTTATCGGGAAATGCAGCCTTGGACTTCTACAATTTGGTTGCATTTTAAGCCCATTCTGTGGAGAAACATCCAGAAATGCTTTCCTAAAAAAACGTAATTTCTCTTCCACTGAGGAAAGAAAGACATGGATATCTGGGTGGCATTGGAGTGAGTAAATGTTTAGGAAATTTTAATTTTGAGGTCCTTTAATGACTGTAGTTAAGGGGGGTGTAGGCTCTTCCTAAAAAGATGTTGATGGTCTGTTCATTGTAGGTCATCCACCCTTACATCACTGGACTGGAAACACACCTGGACAGACGGTTCCATGATCTGGACATCCTTGGGGCCTTCAGTGTTTTGGGACCGCTTGGTAGAGCTACTCCAGAAGATGATATAATAAAGATCTCTCAGCTGCAGACTCTTGCCAGGAAATTTTGCCCTGAACAGGAAAATGAGGTGCTGCAGGAGTGGTTCTCTTTCAAGAATCATGTTCTCACTGGGGCATTCAAGGTGGGTGTATTAAAATGATAACTAAATTAAACTATGGTTCACAACACCAACACAACACACTAATGCCATGATGGTAAACCAAATGTTGTTTCAAGAACAAAGACCAGGAGCAGATCCTAAGACTGCTGGCGAGTGAGATTGATGAGTGGGCCAACCTTTACCCCTGCCTGAGCCTTCTTGCAGGCATTGCACTTGTAATTCCAGTTTCCAGTGTAAACTGTGAACGCGATTTTTCAACAATGAACAGGGCAACTTCAATTTGACAAGCACAACAAATAATTATTCATTTTATTTATTTTAGTGCATTTTGTGGTAAATTATTATTTTTTGCTCTGTCCTTAGGTGAAAACAGACCTCAGAAATCAGTTGCAAGGAGAACACCTGGCTGCTTGTTTGAGGATCTCAATCAATGGACCCTGTCTTGAGGCCTTCCCTTATGATAGGGTATTGGAGTATTTTTTCAAAAAGCCGCGGAAAATTAAATGTCCAAACAAAGGATGCAAGATTTGTCGCTAGTCTGTGGAGCAGTCAGCGTAGCAATGCCTGTTCAGTTATCTGACTCTGTTTTGCAAATTAAATATGTGCGTGTCAATAAAAATTACTAAATATTTAACCCTTTTTTGTTGTCGTCAATCCAACCCCCCACCCCCAAGACACCACACCACCACAGATCAAATCTAATTCTGTGGGAAACACTGATATATATATACACACACACACACACACACTCATATTATATATATATATATATATATATATATATATATATATATATATATATATATATATATGAGTGTGTGTGTGTGTGTGTATGTATATATATATATATATATATATATATATATATATATATATATATATATATATATATATATATATATATATATATATATGTATGTAAGATAAGCTAAAATATTTTGTCAATAAAATACAATTATTTACTTTTTAAAATAAAATGTTGGCATAATTTGAGTTTGACAACAAACACACCTCAAAACGCAGCTATACAGCATAGTTTAAAAAAAATAATGATGAATAATTTCTGAACATTCAGTCATTATTCACCCTTTTCTCAATAGAATTCATAAAAGTATAGAATATAACAGCACAGTTCTAATAGGGGCTCATTGTAACGCAGTGTGACAACATGCCCCACCTGCACAACTGGGATTTAAACCCGGCTTGTGTCTTCTGCTAGTTAGATCCGCATTAAAGAACGATAACAGAAATAAGATTACAATAATATCAGATTAATAATAAAACTTACATAGTGATGACGATTTCAAAACACGGCCTCATGAAGCTTCGAAGCGTTATGAATCACTGAGCCGAATGATGATTCGGATCGCGTGTCAAACCGCCAAACTGCTGAAATTTGACGATTCAAACCGCTGAATCGACTCAGTGATTCATAACGCTTCGAAGCTTTATGATGCTTTGTTTTGAAATCGTCATCACTATGTAAGTCGTTATTTAGGGTTTTTTTTGTGCACAAAAACTATTGTCGCCGATTCATAAAGTTATTTTAGAACCACTGTAGTGAGATGGACTTTGTAACGACGTCTTTAGTACCTTTTAAGGGTCTTGAGAGTGTAGAGTGCCATTGAGCCAATGGAGGACTTTCAGAGGCATCAGATTTCAACTAAAATATCTTCATTTCTGTTCCGAAGATGAACGGAGGTCTGACGGGTGTCGAACGACATGAGGGTAAGTAATTAATGACAGAATTTTCATTTTTGGGTGAACTAACCCTTTAAGTAAGAACTTTACTTTTGCTATGGTTAATAAATGTTCAGTGATATCTTACAAAGCTTTTTGAATTTTGGCGCAATTTTTTCTCTAAATAATGTTGATATTGCAACTAGTAAATACACTAAGTTTCGTCATCCTGGCATGTGTGGAAAGTGTTACACCATGTGTGTTACAACTAACCTTCGTTACTTTGTGCCCCGCTCACCCCTATTCTTTTTTCATAACAAATCTATACATTTTTAAAGAAATTGCGAGACATTGTGAGTATGATTTCATTTAATAATTTAATTAGAATTGTTTTCACACCTATCATAGTCAAAACATTTATTTTTTAAAGAGCCTTTTGTTTGTGAGCCAAAAAAGAGCCGTCTCTCAGCTTCAGTGAGTTGAGTCAAATGAGCCGGCTCTCGAAAAGGAGCCGAAATGCCCATCACTTCTCCAGCGAGACATGGAGGAATTTATAGTCCAGGCCTCATCTCTGGTCCAACCATCGACAGTCTCTCATTAAGCCTCTCATCTCTCATGTTAAGGCACAGAAACATACACAGCACACAATACGTCATAGACGTAACAATATGCAGTGAGAGTAAATTAAACACTACCTACAATTAATGTGACTTCTATTTTAGCTATTTCACATTTGTTAAAAAAGCTGAAAACAGACAGTGTCTATGTGGTAGACTGAATAATCTGTGATCTGATATAAGTGCATAATTATTATCACTATCAGTTTTCATATGTATTTTACATGCTTTTGCTTTAAATATATTTTACGTGCTTTTGCTTTAAGGGATCATTCACAGATTTGTATTAGATTTATATAATTATCATTTTGTTTTCATTTAAATACTTGTTGCAAATATTGTGAGTTCTATAAAAAGCGCTATCAGTTTGAATTAATTAAATATATTATTATAGTTTAAGATGGATGTGTCTGATTGGTTGCGCGGGCGTGTGAGCGTCATTGCGCGCCTTTGTAGAAAGAGTTCTCGCGATACGCGTCATTCAAGATAAAAAAATGCTTGAACTCGCATCGCTTGGACTTGTTCATTAATATATCATCCTTTCACAGGTAACTAATGTATAAAAAGCACACCATCATTGTTTTATAGGAAGGACTGTTAACTGCATTGTTTTCCTAATGTATATGAGAGAGTTATGTCTGTTTTAGAGTTAACGATCAGTGCTGAGCACATGGTTGGCAAACGTGTTGCGATTAGCGTGCGCGCTCGAGTAATACAGAGACAGAGTACAGACTATGTAATGAGATTGTATGTTTCATGGTTTCCTTTAGTCATTAATATTGAGTTATGAGTTTATTCAGCGCTGGTGCACTGTTAGTGTGAGTATGTACAGTGTATGACGTCATGATTAGTCGAGCGAACTTGGATGTATTCATGGCATGATTTGAATTTGAGTGCTTACATGACCAGCATGTAACTTAAACATGTATGTAAGTTTGTGATACTCTGTGCACATGTTGATGTACATAATTTCTATTGATTCAAGATAAACAAATGCTTGAACTCGCATCGCTTGGACTTGTTCATTAATATATCATCCTTTCACAGATTATTAATGAGTACTACATCTACATAGTTTTCAATCGATTTATGAATAAGACCGGGTAATTACCACTCCACTTCACCTTGTCATTGATAATGAAATGTAATACCAATGCTAAAGTTAAAGGGATCATGAACTGGCTTTTTTAATTTTTTATTCTGTTGTCTGAGGTCAACTTATGACGTTTGCGTGGTTTTTACATTCAGAAACACCATAATGAATCAGTAATAGGCTACTTTCTGCCTTGGTTTTGAGGCTCTCTGAAAAACGCTCGGTTTTGATGGGGCGTGCCGCACTGAAGACTTGGAAGTAAATGCCCACGGCTAGGATTGGATAAGATTTGCATATTTAATGAGCTTCTGCTCCCCTGTCAGTGACAGTGTGTGGCCAACGGCAACCGGAATGAATGGCCCAGCCCACAGCCAAGGCTCGCAAAATGTCTTTATCAAACAAACACAATGATTCATCTCCCATCCACCCACGATTGATTGGAATGTTATTTCTGTATAATTTTGCCCGATCATCAGTGAATATAACCGCAAACCGTACACACACACGCACACGCACAAGAAAGGAATGTTATTTCACTACAGGCCGCTGATAGCCCGTCTGAAAAACACATAGCCCCGGGACGTTGGGCTTTGCGAGCACTGGCGTTACAAGTCCGAGTCTGATCACGAATGAACCAATAACAGCTTCTCCAGCCTGTGACCGTTGGCTAAGGTATGTAATCAATAGATATTGAACGATCTGTAACAATGCAATACTAACACATTCAAAAACATGTTTTACTGACATAAGTGTGTTACAGCGTTCCTGTCGGATACAATATAGAAGGCACAGCATTGTGTTTTAATCTCAATATGTCTGCAAATCCAGTCTCGATCTCTATCTTGTTTACAATTTATTCCGGGTGAAATGAAGCGAACAAACGTAATGTGAGCTGGAACCGGCATCATTTAGCTCCACGAGTCGGTGGGCGGGCTTGAGGCGGTGCTTCTGCATCCTATTACGTCAGTGGTCGACATATTCCGAGATCTCTCGTTTTCTGGGCCTGGTGTCAATAAAAGCTTTTTTTTTTTTACTAACAAGGAAGTTTTCAGCTCTGAAACTTAGAGGATATTCTTATATCACGATTAACTTTTATATATCAAAGGCTCAAAGGAAAGTTGATTTCTCAGTTCATCACCCCTTTAATACCCACAGCTCCTGACAGCAATTGGGATGTTTGTTCACCAAGTGCACTGCTCAGGTATTTTAAACAAACCTCTTTTAATCCCTAAGCAAAGAAAGAACTCCGCCTGAGTATATCATAATATCCATCTATTATATTTATTTCTGTATCTTTCAACATTGATGGCTCATGAAATGCTTCATTCTGGTGTTATTACATGATTCCTAAGATGACTCCTGTCAGTGGAACTCATTCCACACTGAATCCTCATGTAGTGATTAAGTGTTCCTTTATATTTGAAAGTCTTTTCACTCAAATCGCTTCTCTCCGGTGTGTATTCTCCTGTGCCTGTGAAGGATTCCTTTCTGGTTGAAACTCTTTCCACACTGTTGGCAGGTGAACGGCTTCTCTCCAGTGTGAACTCTCATGTGGTCTTCAAAGTGTCCTATTTGATTGAAACGCTTTCCACACTGAACACACAAGTAGGGTTTCTCTCCCGAATGGATTCTCAAGTGGAGTCTAAGCTGTCCTTTTTGGTTGAAACTCCTTCCACACTGTTGGCAGTTGTAAAGCTCTCCATTGTGAATTCCCATGTGCCTTTTAAGGCTTCCTTTTTGAGTGAATCCTTTTCCACACTGTTGGCAGATGAAAGGCTTCTCTCCAGTGTAAACTCGCTTGTGAACTTTTAGGTTCCTGTCTCGAATGATAGTCTTTCCAAACTGAGGGTATGTACAAGGCTTTTCTCTAGTGTGAGTTCTCATGTGCTTATGAAGGTTTCTTTTTTGATTGAAACTTTTCCCACACTGTTGGCAGGTGAAAGGCTTCTCTCCAGTGTGAATCCGTATGTGGTCTTCAAAGTGTCCTATTTTAATGAAACCCTTTCCGCACTGAGGGCATGTGTAGGGTTGCTCTCCAGAGTGAATTCTTAAGTGGGCTTTAAGATTTCCTTTTCTTTTGAAGCTCTTCCCACACTGCTGGCAAAAGAAGTGACTTCTATTCCCTGCCTTTTGAGCTTTTTTTCGCAAGGAAGTCTTTTCAGTCTGTAAGCAACTGAACAATTTTTCTCTAGTGATGAAATCATTATGTTTCTTATATTGATCTTTTTCTTCCATTTCATTCAGTACTTCGGTCTCCTCTTTCAGTGCCATCAGGTCTAAAAAAGAAATAAAAGTTAACCCCACATTAATGGCACAAAGCAACAGACTTCGAAAGATTTATACATGAAAAGCATCAAAACCAATACACAACTAGATCTTATTCCCACTAAGCTACTATAAGAGGTGTTACATGTAATCTGAGAAGCCTTCTCAATATTGCCAACTCTTCACTTGCTTTAGGCCATGTCTCAAAATGTCAAGCTGACAGTTAAAACTTTTATTTTTTAGTAGTTCTAATCAAATCCTCGTCCATCTCGCAATGGGTTGTGGGCAATATCAGCCGTTAGAGTGCGCATCGATCTGCACTTCGAATTCTGACAGGAAATAGTAGAACATCCGGGAATCTTTGGAATACTCTTTCCAACATACTACGATTTGGGACATACTAAATATTTTTTCGAATACTATTTAGTATGGATAGTATGCGAATTGGGACCCAGCAAAAGTCTTTTCAGTAGAGTACAGTGAACTTGCAGTAATTATGTTTGAATGTACACATGTCTAGTTTTGGTTGGAAAGAATGTTTTTTTATTTGAAAGATGTGTTAGTTGTTTTTGTATGTTTGTAAGACTATGTGTATGTATGTATGTATGTCTAGTACGAATGTGTAGTTGTGTGTATAAATGTCCAGTTGTGTTGTTTGAGAATTGCTTGCTACATTTTGATTTGTGCAATGGTAATCACCTTAAAAGTCATGGTTCACCCAAAAGGGAAAATTCTGTCATCATTTACTCACCCTCATGTTCTTCCAAGACTTTCGTTCATCTTCGGAACACAAATTAAGAGATTTTTGTCCCTCCATTGACAGCTACGCAACTGAAACACTTTGATGCTTCAAAAGTTAATAAAGAGATTGTAACACTAATCCATATGAATTGAGCAGATTAGTCCATGTTTTCAGATGAGACACGGTCATATTATATAAAGAACAGATTGAATTTATGCTAGTTATGCCGTTTTGTGGAGTTGTATAATAAATCTTAAGAGATTTTTTTGACTCTATAATGTATTTTATCTTCAGTTGGTTTAAAGAAAAAAATGCCATGCCATGGGACCTTTAATCTAAGCTGTGGCTGGAAGTCAGTTGTAGTTCTTGTTGTTTCTCTTTCCTTCAGTGATTCTGATTGTTAACAGCAGGTGTTCATCAGTGTCTGAATTCACTGTCAAGTGGACTATATTAGTAATGTAGGGAATAGAGAATGGTGGTATAGGGTGTGAACACAGACTTTGAGAAGACAAATAATTTTTTGATGCGGATTGACTTGCACGGATGGATTGTTCACCACAAAACTAGCAATTTGCACTAACAAAGTAAATATGGTCGATTTTGATTTCATGAGGACTTTAATGGAAAGCAGCATTTTACTGTCAAAATTTGGCCTTTTTCCAGCTTTTTTTAAAAAACATTTTTTAAAGTGTATAAGAGAACAACGTGTAAAGCTTGGAATAAAGGGGTAATGACCAGGAAAATTAACAAATTATTTATACTGCAATTATTTTAGAACTAAGGGTTTCTTATTCTACTGTTATAATAGACAACAATCTTACATTTGGGAGTAATTTAGTGAGAATATGCAGTGCATACCTTTTTGTAATTAAAATTCAAAATTAATTTAAATTAAAGGGTACATATCAGTGCATTTAAACAGTAACTTTTTTTTTTTTTTTAAAGCAAAAGAGCAGCTGATTTAGTTTGGGTTTCCGTGTTTTAAGAATAGTAAAACTACAACTATTGCTAATTTGTTTTTGTTTTTTAATTAGTGGGAAAATATCCATGTAGTTACAGAGTAACAATGCTGATATCATTGCCTTGTGCAAGGATTTCCAAAGGTGGATGAGTGATATAATGCAAGAATATAAATGCAGTATTGCAACAAAATTTATATTTTTGTGCAAAAGATGAACAACTTACAGGAATATTCCATGTTCAAAGTTAAGTTGTAGCAATGTCATCTAAAATAATGACGATGATAATATTCTTTACAAATAAATATTTTGGTTAGTGGGGCACATAAATGTAAGTGAATGGGATCAGATTTTGGTGGCTAATAGGGTCAGCCATCAAACACTGAACTGGACTGAATATGAACACAAATAGATCTGAGACCACATTACTACTTGGATTTGGACCAAAATGGATCTGAGTTCAATTCAAAGTGACTCAAGTGTTTATTACGTAGTTACAGGAAGAGCTCATCTAACAAGAGCTGCACATTCTGACTACAAACGTTGAGTTCACGTGTGAATTCACATCCTTTTCTGAAGATGTAAGATATGATGTTTTTGTTGTATACAGCATATCTAAATAGTCTAATATAGGATGCGTTTGGTTGAGTTCATCCAAAACGCTTCAGTTTACCGGTGTTCAGTCACTCGTCCCACATTATTCACTAATATTGGATTTTTTTTTAAAAATCATATTAATTTGAACAATTTTCACGCCAGTGATATTTTCAAAAAAATTTGCCAGCGCCAGAATTTTGTCTTAATTTTCACCATTGGACATTTTAATAAGGATCTTCTAGAATCGTTGAGAATGAAACCAACCTGTTTGTTCCTCAGTTTCTTCATGTTTCACTCTCAATGTGTCTTCACTCTCCTCTTTAATAAACGCCATCTTTATAATAGTGTGTCACATGGATCTCAGTCGCTTCACCAGGAGTTTTTCTAGGTCTTTGTCCTGTTTAAGATGAGAATAATTAAGAGAAAGAAAAAATAAAATCAAACTAAATCTCTGAGCGCGTCTCAATCAGCTCTAGTTCAGTAGTTCGGTCAATGGACCTAAATTATCTGATAAGACAACACTCAAAACTAACACAACAAATACAAGAATGCAAATTGCACATACCCTTGATACATTAGGCAGTTTAGCTATTTAATGATTTGTAGAAATTGAGATAGAAATCGAGCACTTTGAAATTGTTGCGTAACAATTGATTCGGAACGTCTAAAGCTCCGGTTCTCTCGTCACTCGCCAGAGACTGAATTCATGTTTAAAGTGATTTAGGTAAAATCAGTTACTTGAATTCAATAACTCATCTTCGAAGCTTCATTTAGTCCATTTAACTACACAGAAAGTTGCAGAAAGACAATTTTGCGTAAGGACTCGGAGTATGCATATATGGCGGTTATACCCATGGGTCTGGTGGGTAAAGTAATAAAAAGTACCATTCCAAAAATAGCAGGTGGATGAGAGATCAATCATTAATGTGTTGATTTTAATAAAGACGCCCAATGAACGTGTGTCATTCTTTAACTTTCGTTTTCAGCTCATTTCAAGATTATAGAAAGGGCGGAATCAGCACTGGTGATATCATTTAGTCTTGCTATTTTTAAATGAAGACAACTGTGTGTTGAGCTTCAGGATGCGACGCTGAGAATTTCAGTTTCATTTGTGGCAGTTTGCGCGTCAGCTGAAGCGATACGAGCAACTCGAAACACATGACCAGCATGGAATGGAGTTTGCACATGCATCGCCATCATTGTGATGTGTATGTGAAATGTTTATATACTTGTTAATATTAGAATCATGTGCGGGTGGATGGTTTGTTTTTAACAGCGGATTCGGTGACACTAGAGCTGATCCGCACATCTCTAGTGTGTCCATTTCTACTCTTGTTCTTGTTCCAAGTTTCCTTCCGGTCCAATATTTTTTGCTTCTTACCAAAGCCCGTAGGCTTATGTCATGCCTGAGCTGAAGCTTGAAAGTTTAAGTTTCACAACATAAATGCAATGTTTAGACATTATGATTATTTATATTACTATTATTTTGATTTATAGGTTGTAGGTTTAGTTTTAGGTTGTACTATGTTTACCCTTTTAAAGTAATTTGAAATTTATGATTTTTAAAATTATGTATTTGTATTTTCATTTTGAATATAATATGGCAATTGAATGCACTAAATTGGTTTAGTTTTCACAGATATTAATGTATGCAATTTCAGCAATAAAACTTAACATTTTACTAAAAAGGATACTAATTCGTTGATACCGGTCTTATTTTCTCTTGTATATTTAGTATTGCTCTTTAATAAAGAAAAAGTATTTCTTATCCGACTACTCAATTAATCGATGTTATAACTGGTAGAATACTCGATTACTAAAATGATCGATAGCTACAGCCCTAAACTGATTCACGATCAAGAGCGAAATGAGACGCTCCGTCTGTTACTCATGAGTTTATTCTGTTACTTTACTCACACAACGCGGATAAATGTTAGATAAAACAATGCAACGTTATTTTTCATTCATTATGCATCGCTTTAAACGCTTAAAACACAAACCTTTCTTCAGCAGAATCACAACAGATGCAGGAGCATGGCGCCGGCTTATGATGTCATACTTGAGTACCAAAATAAAAGTCCCGTTCACATTCTGCTGCATCTAAAACCACAGAAGTGCATAGAAATGTACCTAGTAAATAATACATCTATTAAAAGGATGACAACATTCAGACTTGAATGTATTGTGGTGATACATTTAATAACACAATGGTAAGTTAATAACACAGTTCACATTGAGTGTTAAAAAATAAAAATTAAAGCAATAACACAATGCAGTCACTTTATTTTTTTTCTGATTGAATTACGTCTAATTACATATTTTCCATGTGTTTTATTTTGTATTTTTTTATTTACATTAACATATAATCAAAGCTGAATAAATAACCTTTCCATTGATGTATGGTTTGTTAGGATAGGACCTTAGCAATGCAAATGACTACTAATACATTTTTGAAATTTTTTACGGTAGGAAATGTACAAAACATCTTCATGGAACATGATTTTTACTTAATATCCTAATGATTTTTGGCATAAAAGAAAAATCAATCATTTTGACCCAGGCAATCATTGCCACAAATATACCCGTGCGACTTATGTCTTATTCAAATTAGTTCTACTGTTTCTTCAATCTGCCATAGATCAGCATTAAAGGGATAATTCACCAACAGATGAACATCCTCTCATCATTTACTCTCACCCTCATGACACACACTGTTAAAAATAGAGTAAAATTACAGTAAAAACTGTCCAATAGCAACATTAACAGACTAGAATAATCCAAAATATTATATCACTGTAGTTAGAGAACATGGTTTGGAGAAAATATAACACAAGTATCTCTAATAGTCTCTAATAATTGGAATCCAAACTGCATTACTTCATTACAAGCAGCAATTTAAGTAAAAAATAGAAGACTTAAACCTTGGATGTGGTTGAAGCTGCTCATTTTTAACAATATTATTAAAGGGGTCATATAATGCCAAGTTAATATGATTCTTTAGTGTCTAAATGAAAAGTTTGTAATATACTTTCATTAAAAATTCTCATTAGTATTGTAAGAAGACACTCATTTTATCTGGACAAAAACAGCTCTGTTTTCAGACACACCGAGGAGTCCAGCGATGCATTTTGATGGCAGTCCAAGTTCTAGAAGATGTGTGAGGGTCTCTACTGACGTCGTCACGAAAGCCCTTCTGCAAATCCAGTGTTATAAATGTCTGCTCATTCTCCATCTCCTGTTGGATAACAGTACTTAAATTTGTAAGTGCAGACCGTAATTCTTCTCCTACATTCACTGCGTCGTCCAGAGCACTTAATACAACTAAATTCTGATGGCAAACAAAATGTAACCCTTCCATGTCAAGAGGCTGCCTCTCCAAGATGTGTAGCAGTCGGTCATGCAATCTCTGAAGGATTTCACGCTTCAGTGATTCCTAAGGGATAGAGAGAAATAGATATTTAATTTTATTCACTTGCTGTCTGTAAACGTTTTCTTAACTTTCCCCTTAAATGCAGAATCAGAAGCTGTGAATTGGAGGCCAACTTCAGCTTCGTTTTATGCCGGTTTCACATCAGGTACAACGCAAAATTGGGGCCGAGGACAGCTCCCGGGCCAATAACGGCACAAAAGGGAGATATCTGATTGGTTGCTGATCATTCCCTGTTTAGAATGCAGTGAAGTTCACAGACCGCATGCAGTTTGTAAATCAAGATATATCTGTGTGTGCATCGGAAATACATTTCTGAATCTTGCCCTGTGCATTTCTGAATCTTGAGTGCATTTGTAAATTTTCTTTGCATTTCTGAATTGTGTGCGTATTTATGAATTTTGTGTGCATTTGTGTATCCTGTGTGTGTGTATTTATGAATCATGTGTGTACATATGTGAATGTAGTGTGTGCATTTATCTTTATTGAGACTCTTTTCACCCCCATATTGTGAAGTAAATGCAAAATATTGGTGTTGTTTTAAAGGAAACCCTTTAAAAAAAAATAAAGTGTCAAATGTAATACAAATTATTATATGTGTTCAAAATATAAAGCTTGTATTTTTTATTCCTTGAATCCTCTCTTTGAAAGTGTATAACTCTGAACTTGTGTGACAAAGCTACCTATTGTAAGTTCCATTTGATTACACTAGATGTCAGAAAACGAGAATTATTTGTAGTAATTAAGTGGATTTTTAGTGTCTTTTTGGAGTCTCCAAAGTCTCAGCTGCAAAAACAAGCTATTATAACGAATTTTACCCCCAAAATCGCACTTTTACTACTTACTAAAAGCACTTACCAAACATGTTTCATTTTCTTTTTCCTCAAATCGACACATTTAATGAATGAATGACATTAGGAACAAGCTACTGTTTAGCTAACTTGAGCAGACCGTTTTGTACACCTTGTATTTTGAAATCAATACCTACCATCCTTTCCAAGCTTTTCTACTATTGTCAACCACAATTTCTCTTTGTATTCTATATCTTTATAATCTGCACTTTGCTTTTCGTACAGTGCTTTGTGCTGCGAGACTAAAAATATAAGCTTTTGCCGTTCGCTTACGGTGGCTCTGAGTTGTCAAAACATCTCTCAAAAAGCATTTTTACGGATGCGAAAAACGCAGAAAATCTAACCTGTTCTGAATTTTTTTTTGATGGACAAAAGTTTCAGAGGCAGTGTGCAAGCGTGATTGACAAAATGTGAGGTCGAATTTATTTTTTGATGTGCGAAAATTTCGCAAGTGGCCTTAACACTTGCCAGTGTCTCTTTGGCACTAATAAGAAAAAAAGCCATCCATCCATCCATCTTCTTCCGCTTATCCGGGGCCGGGTCGCGGGGGCAGCAGTCTAAGCAGAGATGCCCAGACTTCCCTCTCCCTAGACACTTCCTCTAGCTCTTCCGGGGGGACACCGAGGCGTTCCAAGGCCAGCCGGGAGACATAGTCCCTCCAGCGTGTCCTTGGTCTTCCCCGGGGCCTCCTCCCGGTTGGACATGCCCGAAACACCCCCCGGGAAGGCGTTCAGGAGGCATCCGGAACAGATGCCCGAGCCACCTCAGCTGTCCCCTCTCGATGTGGAGGAGCAGCGGCTCTACTCCGAGTTCCTCCCGAGTGACTGAGCTTCTCACCCTATCTCTAAGGGAGCGCCCAGCCACCCTGCGGAGAAAGCTCATTTCGGCCGCCTGTATCCGGGATCTTGTCCTTTCGGTCATGACCCAAAGCTCATGACCATAGGTGAGAGTAGGAACGTAGATTGACCGGTAAATCGAGAGCTTCGCCTTACGGCTTAGCTCTTTCTTCACCACAACAGACCGGTACATCGACCGCATTACTGCAGAAGCTGCACCGATCCGTCTGTCAATCTCCCGTTCCATCCTCCCCTCACTCGTGAACAAGACCCCTAGATACTTGAACTCCTCCACTTGGGGCAGGAACTCTCCACCAACCTGAAGTGGGCAAGCCACCCTTTTCCGACTGAGGACCATGGCCTCGGATTTGGAGGTGCTGATCCCCATCCCAGCCGCTTCACACTCGGCTGCAAACCGTCCCAGTGCATGCTGAAGGTCCTGGTTAGAAGGGGCCAACACGACAACGTCATCCGCAAAGAGCAGAGTCGAAACCGTGTGGTCCCCAAACCTGACACCCTCCGGCCCTTGGCTGCGCCTAGAAATTCTGTCCATAAAAATTATGAACAGAACCGGCGACAAAGGGCAGCCCTGCCGGAGTCCAACATGCACCGGGAACAAATCTGACTTACTGCCGGCAATGCGGACCAAACTCCTGCTTCGGTCATACAGGGACCGGACAGCCCTCAGCAAAGGACCCCGGACCCCATATTCCCCCAGCACCCTCCACAGGACGCCGCGAGGGACACAGTCGAATGCCTTCTCCAAATCCACAAAACAAATGTGGACTGGTTGGGCAAACTCCCATGAACCCTCTAGCACCCTGTAGAGGGTATAGAGCTGGTCCAGTGTTCCACGACCAGGACGAAAACCACACTGTTCCTCCTGAATCCGAGGTTCCACTATCGGCCGAATTCTCCTCTCCAGTACCCTGGCATAGACTTTCCCGGGGAGGCTGAGAAGTGTGATCCCCCTATAGTTGGAACACACCCTCCGGTCCCCCTTTTTAAAAAGAGGGACCACCACCCCGGTCTGCCATCCCAGAGGCAGTGTCCCCGACCGCCACGCGATGCTGCAGAGGCGTGTCAGCCAAGACAGCCCCACAACATCCAGAGACTTGAGGTACTCAGGGCGGATCTCATCCACCCCCGGTGCCTTGCCACCGAGGAGTTTCTTGACCACCTTGGTGACTTCAGCTTGGGTGATGGACGAGTCCTCCTCTGAGCCCCCAGCCTCTGCTTCCTCAATGGAAGACGTGACGGCGGGATTGAGGAGATCCTCGAAGTATTCCTTCCACCGTCCGACAACATCCCCAGTTGAGGTCAACAGCCGCCCATCGCCACTGTAAACAGCGTTGGTAGGGCACTGCTTCCCCCTCCTGAGGCGCCGGACGGTTTGCCAGAATCTCTTCGAGGCCAGCCGATAGTCCTTTTCCATGGCCTCACCGAACTCCTCCCAGGCCCGAGTTTTTGCCTCCACAACCACCCGGGCTGCAGTCCGTTTAGCCTGCCGGTACCTGTCAGCTGCCTCAGGAGTCCCACAAGCCAGCCAGGCCCGATAGGACTCCTTCTTCAGCTTGACGGCATCCCTTACTTCCGGTGTCCACCACCGGGTTTGGGGATTGCCGCCTCGACAGGCACCGGAGACCGAGCAGCCGCTTTGACAATGGAGGTGGAGAACATGGTCCACTCGGACTCAATATCTCCAGCCTCCCTCGGGATCCGGTCGAAGCTCTGCCGGAGGCAGGAGTTGAAGATCTCTCTGACAGGAGACTCGGCCAAACGTTCCCAGCAGACCCTCACAGTACGTTTGGGTCTACCGAGTCTATCCAGCTTCCTCCCCCGCCATCGGATCCAACTCACCACCAGGTGGTGATCAGTTGACAGCTCCGCCCCTCTCTTCACCCGAGTGTCCAAGACATACGGCCGCAGGTCAGATGAAACGACCACGAAGTCGATTATTGACCTACGACCTAGGGTGTCCTGGTGCCATGTGCACTGATGGACACCCTTATGCTTGAACATGGTGTTCATTATGGACAAACTGTAACTTGCACAGAAGTCCAATAACTGAACACCACTCGGGTTCAGATCAGGGGCGCCGTTCCTCCCAATCACGCCCCTCCAGGTTTCACTGTCATTGCCCACGTGGGCGTTGAAGTCCCCCAGTAGAACGATGGAGTCCCCAGTCGGAGCACTCTCTAGCACCCCTCCCAGGGACACCAAGAAGGTCGGGTACTCTGCACTGCTGTTTGGCCCGTAGGCACACACAACAGTGAGAGACCTATCCCCGAGCCGAAGCCGCAGGGAAACGACCCTCTCGTTCACCGGGGTAAACTCCAATACATGGCGGCAGAGCTGGGGGGCTATAAGCAAACCCACACCAGCCCGCCGCCTCTCACCATGGGCAACTCCAGAGTGGTGAAGAGTCCATCCCCTCTCGAGAAGTGTGGTTCCAGAGCCCAAGCCGTGCGTGGAGGTGATTCCGACTATCTCTAGTCGGAACCTCTCAACCTCACGCACAAGCTCAGGCTCTTTCCCCGCCAGCGAGGTGACATTCCATGTCCCAAGAGCTAGTTTCCGTGTCCAGGGATCGGGTCGTCTAGGCCCCCGCCTTCGACTGCCGCCCGATTCGCTTTGCACCGGCCCCTTACGGTCCCTCTCGTGAGTGGTGAGCCCACGGGAAGGTGTCCCCACGTCGCTCCTTTGGGCTGAGCCCGGCCGGACCCCGTGGGGGAAGGCCCGGCCACCAGGCGCTCGCATACGAGCCCCAACCCCAGGCCTGGCTCCAGGGTGGGGCCCCGGCTGCGCCATACCGGGCGACGTCACGGTCCTCCTTTTTTTTGGCATCATAAGGGTTTTTGAAAAAAAGAAAAAAAGCGAGGGGGTTAAATTATTTGCTATGGTTTGGGTTTGACATTGGTCTGTTACTATATAACACTGTCCTTACCAGGTGATTCTCTTGACACTGGATAAAGGTATCTAACTTTAAATATCTTTCAACTATTTGTGGCAGGTGTCACGTCATCTTATTGGTTGGGTGGAGTGTAGGTAGTGGACCAATTGGGTGATAGTAACTGCACTATTTAGGGACCCTTATTTTGACGGGTATGCGTGTGACGTGGGGTGCTTCTCTCTCTCTCTCCCCTTGGCATTTCCGTTCCGTTTCCCATTCAGTTTAATTTAGAGCGGAGCTGGTGGCGTTTGGCATTGCGGCAAGTTGTGGCGGAAATTCGCTTGCAGCAGCGAGGGCAGGTGTTTGTGTGTGATTGCTGGTTGCAAGATCGAGCTGCGACCCCGGTAGTGAGTAACCATACAGCTGTGCGTTCAGTGTTTGACATCAACCGGAAAGGTGAACATTTAAGTCCGGTTCCTAGCTAGTGATATCAGGTGACGCAGCTGCTGTTTTGCTTATGGGACTATTCTGATTTTGATCGCGTCATTGACGGTCATTTTGACTGTGTACTGTTCTGTTGCTTGCGAGTCGTCTGGGCCGTTAAAGTGGGCCTCGGATGTGCGTCCGCAAGGCTGCTTACCAATTAAGCTTTCGGATATAATTTACTTTGGATGTTATGTGTTTCTTTGTTATTTTCTGGTTATTTTCTTTCTTTTGATTATTTTTGTATTCTATTATATTATTTTTGTATTCTATTCTATTGTACTTGTGTTTGGGTTTTGTTTATTTTCCTTTTTTTTGGTATGTATTCGTTGTAAAAGTTTGTTTGCTTATTATTCCTTGATTTAATGCTGCTGTAGCGCCAATCCGGTGCTGGGTGGTTCTGGAGGCCTATGTGGTGTCCTCTGGAGGCCTGAGTGTCAGAGTTGTGACCATAATTGTATTACTTTGTCTTATTTTTTTTATTAATTGTTGTTTTCTTTAATGTGTCTTTCTCTCTTTCTTTTCAGGGCCAGCGAGGTCGTGTGGAACTGGGGAGGCTAGCTGCTTCCTTTTGCGGTGTTTCACAGTGTGCTGTGTGCTGATACAACTTCCCTTTGGTGGGTGTGCGTGGTGTTTGCTTTTGTGTGAATTGAGGTGGGTTTTGGATGACCTCCGAGTTGCAGCTGGCCTGCCTGGTTCCCACTAATCCTGGCCCTGGGTATTATGATTCCGTCATTGTGGGAGTTTTAAATCAGCGCTTGTGATTTTAATATAATAAAGTTTATATTTTGTATCGCTACTCGCGTCTCTCTCTTAATTCCTTGCCTTCAATTGGTGGAACTTATCTGTGTGTCTTTTATTGGGAGTTATTTTCCCTGGCCTCCCACCAGGGTGGCGTAGTCGGGTAGAATTCAAGTGGTGATTAACATTCCTCACCATATAATCTCTGCTACATTTTGGCGTAGTCGGCAGGGTTTACCTGGTAAGGCAAGGATCTTAAGTGAGACGTGGGTAAAATTTTGCTTGGATATTGGTTGTGACTTTGTTGTTCTTTTTTTCTTTTCCAGAGCAAAACAGCAGTGTGCGTTTTTGATCTTTTGGACAAGTTGTTTCTTTATCAGTAGCCCTTTTCTATTTCTCGGGTGAGCATAGTACTGATAAGTATGGAGGAAGAGATGCAGGAGTTGCGAGAATTAGTGGCACAGTTGCGAGCCGACAATGACCGGTTGCGGCGTGAGCAGGTGCCAGGTGAGTTACCTGGTCCTAGTATTTCTCCTGCTGTTGCCTCTGCAATGCCTGACCCTCCCCAGCCAGCTGAGACCGATACTGTTGTACCAGACCGGGTTGTTTTTGTGCCCAGGGACAGACGGTGTCCAAAATTTAGCGGCAAATCTGGCATCGGTATTGATGAGTGGGTGGAGGAGGCTGAGGCATGTATGCGGGCTCGTTATTTGTCCAAAGCTGACAAAGCATTTTTTCTTTTCGACCATTTGGAAGGTGAAGCGCGGGAAGAAATTAGATACCGTCCTAGTAGGGAACGGGGTGATCCGGATAAAATTATTGTGATTTTACGTGAGCTGTATGGTTGCTCTCAATCGTATGTAGCACTCCAAGAAGCCTTTTTCTCCAGGAGGCAGCAAGATGGGGAATCTCTGTTAGAGTTTTCCCTGGCCTTGATGACTCTCCTGGAGAGGGTTAAACAGCAATCGCCCAATGCTATTCCTAATGCTGAAATCGTATTGCGCGATCAGTTTGTTGAGTACGTTGCTGATAGTGCCCTCCGCCGGGAACTGAAGCAATTGGTTCGCCGCCAGCCTGTCTCTACCCTCTTAGAAGTACGTGGGGAAGCGATTAGGTGGGAGCGGGAGGGAATGCCAGGGGGTGCGAGAGGGAGGAGTCAGTCAGTTCCAATGGCGTATGGCATCCAGTATGGAGTGCAAGGGCATTCCCAGTCGGAGTTGAAGGATTTGCGGGAGATGTTAAAATTACAGCAACAACAATTAGATCAACTTACTCAGAGTGTTGCCGGCATGCGGTTTCCTCAAAGTGTTCGTCGGCCCTCCCGTACTGAGGTTTTAATCTGCCGTCGGTGTCAAAAACCGGGCCATTTTGCCCGTGAATGCGATGGAGAACGTGTTTTTCCTTCTTCCTCCCGTGCTCGGCGTGAGTCACCTTCTACACTGAGGGCTCAGCAGCCCTTTTCTCAGCCGACGGAAAACTAGGTCCCGCCGAACTGCAGAGTCACAGTTCGGTAGGGAAAGACAATGACTCGGTGGTAGGTCCCTTGTCGCACTTAATGGCATCCTGTCCCCATCTCATGGTCTGTATGGGAGGGATACAGGTGCCTTGTTTGATCGATACTGGCTCCATGGTGTCTACCATTACAGAAAGTTGTTTTTTAGAACAGTTTGCTCCATGGGGCCAGGATCGACTCCAGGCATGTCAGTGGTTACAGCTTCGTGCGGCTAACGGTTCATTGATACCATATGTGGGATATATTGAGTTGGACGTTGAGCTTTGCGGTCAAATAATTCCAGGATGTGGCGTGCTGGTGGTTAGGGATCCTCCTGGTGGCACTGGTGCCCAAGTCCCTGGTATTTTGGGGATGAATGTGTTGAGGCGGTGCTATCAGGAGCTCTTTGGCCAGCACGGTACTGCCCTTTTTGATGTACCTTCTGTGTTAGAGGCCTCTAAGCCGGTGTTTCAAGCATTACAATACTGTCGTCAGGCAAGTACTGTCCCCACAGATAGCCGGATAGGCAAGGTGCGTTTGCGGGGTCGCAGTGCGTGTCTTGTTCCGGGCGGCACCATGAAAGTTGTGGCCGCTACTTGTTCTGGGCACTTTGCTGGGGAAACTGTACTTTTCGAACCACCGGAAACTGGGTTGCCTGCAGGTCTTTTGGCATCACCTGCACTAATGCGAGTGACTCGAGGCACCGTCTATGTACCTGTTGTTAATGTAGGTAAGACTGACATAATGCTTTATCGGCACGCTGTTTTGGGCACTTTGAATAGTGTATTTATCATGAGTTTACCCCGTGGTGTCTCAGAGTTGAAATCGGTTTCTGCGTCAATAAATCTCCAGATTCCGACCGTCCTTCCTTCAGTGCAAGAACAAATCAAGAGTCTTGATTTGTCCATGTTGACAGAGACTGAGCAGGAGCAGGTAAGGTTTCTGTTGTTAAAGTTTCAGACGGTGTTTTCGGCACATGAAGGTGATTTGGGATGTACTCAACTCCTTTCTCACGACATCCCTTTGACAGATGCGGTCCCAGTTCGACAACGGTACCGACGGATACCTCCGTCTGAGTACGATGTGGTAAAAACGCACATAAATCAGTTGTTGGAGGCAGATATTGTCAGAGAGAGCTGTAGTCCTTACGCTTCCCCCATCGTGTTGGTCAAAAAGAAAGATGGTACGTTGCGTATGTGTGTAGATTACCGCCAGCTGAACGCAAAAACTCGAAAAGATGCTTTCCCTCTGCCACGTATAGAGGAAACCTTGGACTCACTGACGGGGGCCCAGTGGTTTTCCACTATGGACCTTGCCAGTGGGTACAACCAGGTACCTGTCACAGAGGGGGATAAACACAAGACTGCCTTCTGTACACCTTTTGGCCTTTTTGAGTGGAATCGAATGCCCTTTGGGCTCTGCAACGCCCCAAGCACCTTCCAGAGGTTGATGGAGAGGTTGTTTGGGGATCAGCAGTGTCAGTCCCTCCTTTTGTATTTGGACGACATAGTGGTGTTTTCCTCCTCTGTGACACAACACCTGGAGCGGTTAGAAGTGGTTTTGAGTCGGCTGGAGCGAGAGGGGTTGAAGGCCAAATTAATTAAATGTGCGTTTTTCCAGCAAGAGGTAAGCTATCTGGGACATGTAATTTCGGCCAAAGGGGTGTCGACAGATCCCAGTAAGGTAGAGGCAGTGAGGCAGTGGCAGCGCCCAATGGGAGTGGCAGAGCTCCGTTCGTTCCTGGGGTTTGCCAGTTATTATAGGAGGTTTGTAGAGGGGTTCGCCAAGTTGGCAGCCCCTCTGCACCGACTAGTAGCTGAGTTTGCGGGTCGTAAGCCTAGGGCTCGAGCAGAGTCTAGTTTTGGGTCAGCGTGGACAGAGCAGTGTCAAGGGAGTTTCGAGGAGTTGAAGAGTAGGCTCACCTCTGCCCCGATATTGGCTTATGCAGACTTCTCCCTTCCCTTTATCCTGGAGGTAGATGCTAGCCATGGTGGATTGGGAGCAGTTCTGTCCCAGGAACAGGGAGGGAAGGTGCGGCCCATAGCTTATGCTAGCCGCAGTCTTAGGCCCACTGAGCGCAATATGTCAAACTACAGCTCTATGAAGTTGGAATTTCTTGCGCTCAAGTGGGCCATGACTGAGAAGTTCAGAGAATATCTGTTGGGGCAGAGGTGTGTCGTCTTCACTGATAACAACCCCCTTAGCCACCTGAATACTGCTAAACTGGGGGCTACGGAACAGCGGTGGGCTGCGCAATTGGCTGCGTTTGATTTTGAGTTGAGGTATCGCTCCGGAAGAAGCAACCGGAATGCGGATGCTCTCTCCCGGCAGGGTCCCTCTAGTCAGGGTGAGTTGGAACACTTACTGCCCGGTACAGTTCTCCCAGTCATGGTAAGGCAGGCTGGTGTAACAACAGGGGTGGGTTCTCAAGCAGCAGTCATGGTGTTTCCAAACTTGGCTGTGGACATGCAGTCCCTACAGAGGGAGGACCCTGTTATTGGTGAGGCGTTGCGGTTTTGGCGGCGTGGGGCACCTCCCAGTAGAGAGGAACGTCGGCAGTTGCCCAGGGCTGTGGTAAATTTGCTACGGCAATGGAGCCGTTTGTGTGAGCAGGATGGGGTGTTACTTCGCCGTGTATTCCGCTCTGATGGAGGAGAACAGGTACTTCAGGTGGTCTTACCCTCAGTATTGCATCATGAAGTGCTGACACTGCTACACCAGGAACATGGGCACCAAGGGGTGGAACGTACCACAGAGTTGGTACAGCAGCGTTGCTACTGGCCGGGCCTGATGGCGGATGTGGTGCAGTGGTGTAGAGAGTGTGAGCGGTGTCAGGCTGCCAAAGATACCCAACTCCATCCTACCAGTTTCATGGGCCATCTTTTAGCCTCTAGGCCAAATGAAATATTGGCCATAGACTTTACCGTGTTAGAGCCAACTCGTTCGGGGCTGGAGAACGTGTTGGTTATGACAGATGTCTTTACCAAGTACACCATGGCTGTGCCTACACGAGATCAACGGGCGGAAACAGTGGCCCAAGTTCTGGTGGTGGAATGGTTTTACAAGTTCGGTGTCCCCGGTCGGATTCATTCTGACCAGGGCCGTAATTTCGAGTCCTCTCTAGTACGGCAACTTTGTGCACTATATAAGGTGGAAAAGTCTCGCACTGCCCCTTATCACCCGGCGGGGAATGGGCAGTGCGAGCGCTTTAATAGGACATTGCACAACCTATTGCGTGCTCTGCCGGTGTCCAGAAAAATGGACTGGGCCTCATGTCTCCCACAAGTGCTGTTCTGCTACAACACCACCCCTCATCAGGCAACTGGTGAATCCCCATATTTCCTAATGTTTGGGCAGGAGCCAAGGCTCCCGGTAGATTTTCTTTTGGGTAGAGTTCAGGATGTTGGGATCGGTAGTGTGCATGAGTGGGTGAGGGAACATCAGGCTAGGCTTCAGGTGGCTTTTGAAGGGGCACAGGGACGACTGGAAGCTGCTGCTGGTCGGCGTAAGGTAAATCATGATGCCAACGTCCGTGATGCACCACTGGGGGAGGGGCAACTAGTTTATTTACGTGAGTATGGCACGAGAGGCCGCCATAAAATTCAGGACCTGTGGAGCCCGGTGGTGTATCAGGTCGTAAAGGCACCTAAGGAGGGTGGGGCAGTATACACCATTGCACCAGTGGCGGATTTGGGAAAGATTAGAGTTGTTCATCGCTCTGCTTTGAAGGCCCAGATCCAGAAGGATGGTCCGGGTCCAGCACCAATACCTCCCCCTGTTGTGGAGAATGAGGTGCCCTCGGCAGAAGTCTCATCAGAAGATGTTGACTTGCTTAGGTTGGTGCCAGCAACCTCTCAGGTACCCGTTCCTCAGGGGCTGGTTTCTCTGGACGCTTCTACCCCTCAGAGTAGCCCAGTGGGGTTTGATGGGGAGACTCCACTTGGCAGGGGCCATGAAGTACCTGATTTTGTATCTGGTGTAGCACCAGGACCTACTAGTTGGCCACAAGGTCAGTCGGGTAGGGCTGGTGTCTCTTTGAGGAGAACTGGACGGACTACTGCGGGCCATCACTCGAATTTGTACCGTCTACCCCGGGCTGTTGAAGGAGTTACAAGAGCTGCCCCCGTACAAGGCCCTATATCTAATGGGATCTCAATTTGGTTTAGGCCATGGGATGTAGGACAGAATTAGTTCATGGGTATGTGTTGGTGGGTCATCGTCGGGACGTCGATTTAAAAAAAAATGGGGTAGAATGTGGCAGGTGTCACGTCATCTTATTGGTTGGGTGGAGTGTAGGTAGTGGACCAATTGGGTGATAGTAACTGCACTATTTAGGGACCCTTATTTTGACGGGTATGCGTGTGACGTGGGGTGCTTCTCTCTCTCTCTCCCCTTGGCATTTCCGTTCCGTTTCCCATTCAGTTTAATTTAGAGCGGAGCTGGTGGCGTTTGGCATTGCGGCAAGTTGTGGCGGAAATTCGCTTGCAGCAGCGAGGGCAGGTGTTTGTGTGTGATTGCTGGTTGCAAGATCGAGCTGCGACCCCGGTAGTGAGTAACCATACAGCTGTGCGTTCAGTGTTTGACATCAACCGGAAAGGTGAACATTTAAGTCCGGTTCCTAGCTAGTGATATCAGGTGACGCAGCTGCTGTTTTGCTTATGGGACTATTCTGATTTTGATCGCGTCATTGACGGTCATTTTGACTGTGTACTGTTCTGTTGCTTGCGAGTCGTCTGGGCCGTTAAAGTGGGCCTCGGATGTGCGTCCGCAAGGCTGCTTACCAATTAAGCTTTCGGATATAATTTACTTTGGATGTTATGTGTTTCTTTGTTATTTTCTGGTTATTTTCTTTCTTTTGATTATTTTTGTATTCTATTATATTATTTTTGTATTCTATTCTATTGTACTTGTGTTTGGGTTTTGTTTATTTTCCTTTTTTTTGGTATGTATTCGTTGTAAAAGTTTGTTTGCTTATTATTCCTTGATTTAATGCTGCTGTAGCGCCAATCAGGTGCTGGGTGGTTCTGGAGGCCTATGTGGTGTCCTCTGGAGGCCTGAGTGTCAGAGTTGTGACCATAATTGTATTACTTTGTCTTATTTTTTTTATTAATTGTTGTTTTCTTTAATGTGTCTTTCTCTCTTTCTTTTCAGGGCCAGCGAGGTCGTGTGGAACTGGGGAGGCTAGCTGCTTCCTTTTGCGGTGTTTCACAGTGTGCTGTGTGCTGATACAACTTCCCTTTGGTGGGTGTGCGTGGTGTTTGCTTTTGTGTGAATTGAGGTGGGTTTTGGATGACCTCCGAGTTGCAGCTGGCCTGCCTGGTTCCCACTAATCCTGGCCCTGGGTATTATGATTCCGTCATTGTGGGAGTTTTAAATCAGCGCTTGTGATTTTAATATAATAAAGTTTATATTTTGTATCGCTACTCGCGTCTCTCTCTTAATTCCTTGCCTTCAATTGGTGGAACTTATCTGTGTGTCTTTTATTGGGAGTTATTTTCCCTGGCCTCCCACCAGGGTGGCGTAGTCGGGTAGAATTCAAGTGGTGATTAACATTCCTCACCATATAATCTCTGCTACATATTGTATTGTAGTGAGGAAAGTGGGGGGAAATTAACTCAAGTTAAATTAACTTTTTATTAACTGAATTTCTGTTGTTCCATCAGCGCTATATGCTGTCAGAGAGTGTGAATGTGCATTTTCATTCACAGATTTCTGTTCAGAGGGAGAGCAAAGAGCTATATGTTTTCTTCACATTAGCAAACAAAAAGTAGGTTTAATTCTCTCTGGTATATTTCACAGGTTTGTGATGGCGACGGTGCTGCAACCATCCAAGAGGACCTCATTTAATTTGTTCTCAACATCCCTGTGGTCAGCAAAGCCAGGGATGGAGGTCTCGAGAAGCAGGCTGGATGAGCCATTGAGGGAGCAGAGGTCCTTTTTGGTATTCCCAATGTAGCACATGCTTGCATCTACCTAATGGGCCTTATTTATGCCTTGGAACTAAGCTATCCAAAGAAACTGAAATACACCTTCAAGGTTTTTCAGAAAATGTTCCTGGAGCTTGAGGACGTTAAAAAAATCTTTCAAAGTCCACAATCTCACAGTCAGCCTACTGGCCTAAAAGCCATAAACACATTGTTGAAGGTAGAGGGTTAGGTCCCTCTTTTCAAGTTTTACAGTTCAATTTCTCAGGTTCTTTCAATGCACTTTCTTGAGTTACACTATTACTATGTCTTATGGGGACCATGTTTGTGAGTCTGCTAATGTTTAAGGTGCATTTGATAGAAAGATGACTGTTAAGAAGTGACTGAGAAGCAATTGAATAGAAAATAGCTTAGAGCTTATACCTCCGCAGCAGTTTCAGTGCCAGACTCGTTGCATACGTTAACCAGGCCTCTGCGTGCCCACATGAAAAAAATACTACAGTTAAATTACTCTAGTAAATACTATAGTGTTTTTGAACCATACTATAGTAAAGATACTACAGTAAATTGTAGTATATTATAGTATTTACTACACTTTGTTAATTTACTGTAGTATATTTACTATAGTACGGTAATTTTACTATAATATACTATAGTATTTTTTCATTTGGGAATTCATTTGGGAAAAATTAATTCTTCTGTCAGGCGCAGTTGAAGCCTACAGGACAAACTCTGTCAAGACGAGATGGTGTAGCCAGGCTATGTCTGTGTCATTATTCCAACATCATGTTCATAACATGTTACGAAATAAAAAGTTTAATACCTCAGAAAAATAAATTTTCCTCTCTTGTCAACATTAGCCTGGTGTGAGCGGGGCGCGCACTCTTCAGTTGAGGAGGCGTGCGCTGTGTATCACGTCACAGAAAGACGTTCAGTCAAAGTAATCGGATCAGATCGTTTACATGGTGGAATTTTTCGTTTGATCGGTTCATGAAAAGGTTTATCCCACCCCTCTCAAACCTATTACAATTTCATTCGGTTTGGCCATTTTTATTCCGATTGAGGTGTTTATATGGAGCATTTTCATTCGGATTGGACTTTTAAACCGATTACAGTGCTCCATGTAAACGCACCTACATGATGATCAGTCACGCCACATTAAAGAGCGTCAAAACAGCATTTATCATTTGAATTTCGTGATAAAATGGATTGAATACTTAATATGTTCGTGTGGCAACTGATTGAAGTGTGTTCCACGCTTAAAACAAGATGTTAACTGTTAAAGATTGCATTCGGAAACCGTTTGGTACACACATACACTGAACCGAAACCCCTGTAGCGAAACGGTTCGGTAGGAATACGTGTACCGTTATACACCCCTAATACAATTGCGCCGTTGGTCTCAGCTTCGCGCTCGACTGGCCACGCGACGTCACAGGCGTTCAAATCATAACATCAGACAGCTATAACCGCGGAGGGAGACTGGATGACCTGCAGTACCGGCGAGCAGAGCGAAAAGTTGAATACATTTTACGCAGAGTCTACAATAGAGAGTCCGATGGAGAGCAACAGCAGCGACGACGTGTTCGTGGATGCGTTTGAGTATTTACCTCAGGAGGTGGAGAGCAGACCCAGCGACGGCTTCCCCAGCAGATGCGGCTGAACACACTGAGCAGAACAACCCAACAGGTGACTGATGGCATTAACACACATCAGTACTGACATGTGTACAGAAACAATCGTAGGACACGGGTAACACTTTGGGTGCGTCTCAATCAGCTCCCCAGTTCATTAGGCGGGAAACTGATCAGGGAGTCGCCATTTTAAGGTCGTCTCTAGCGCAGAATCTTAACGGAAGTTCTCAAGCGCGAAACTTAAATCACGCAAGCCAGCTCACTACACATAACGACTGATAATGACACTCAGTATATGTTTTATTAAAACAGAAAGCGCTATTTCATTATATTTCAGCGTCGTTGATCGTAATGAACACAATATAACTCACATTTATAATTTATTAACGGCTGAAATGTTGCACTCATATGTAACAAGCTCAGTATTTATCATAATGTACTTTAATAACATGAAGTAATGTCTGTGCTGTTGTGCATAAACACTAGTAGTGATGGATCACCTGTACCAGTGAATTTTATACAGCATTATAATCTATTAAGTTTCTACTTCTAGTTTTGTGCACTCACAATAAAAACGAAATGTTGTGCTATTTGCATAACAAACAAATGATGTGCGATCTGCCGCCTCTCTCTCTCTCAAAGAAGTCCATTCTGATACTCTTCAGAAGATGAACTGCAACTTAGCGAATACTTGTCTCAACCCTGCTCCTGGGGACCCACTGTCCTGGAAAGTTTATTTCCAACCTGCTTCAGCACACCGGCCTGTGTATTTTCAACAAGTGATGCTGAAGAGTGTAGCGACTATGAGTCAGATAAAATAATAACTCAACGGGGAACTGAATTAAAATTAAAGAGACTCAAATGACACTATAATTTATAAATAATTCATAATTAATGTTTACACCTTAACTTATTCGTCCGCCGATATGTAAGAACTTAAAGGGGGCTCTGTTAAAGGGAAACATGTATATTTAGCTCAAATGAATGAATTAATTAATTCATAGGGAATTTTGAGAGTCTATTTTACAGCCGAGCAAATGACTCGTCCAGCGTTCATTTGAACGGGCCGTAAATATCAACTCTGCAGCGGATATTAATATCCGAACAATAGTGAAACACTATTTAACAGCCAGGTAACTTAGATCGGCAGTTCAAGACATTAAATTGATAAGCACATAACACAAGAACAGTTATCTTTGAATACAAACGGAACTTTATTGATTACTCTAACATAAACACACACGCTCGCACATTCACACGTTGCAGAAAGGGAGAAGGTGAGGAAAGAATAAGTTCTAAGAGAGAGAAATTATGAAATCCTAAGCAATCTATGTATTTATGAAACATGACCTGAAGAAACCATTGATCAGTAATTTAACCCCGAAATCAAGAGGCGTTACTTGCGTTTGTGTTTCGCGTGTCGTCTGGCAAGGGGGATTCCCTTTTCCTGGCTGGACAGGGGTTTTCCCGGATCTTTGATTCGCTGAAGGTCTGGTCGACGTCTGGGGAAGCCAACCACGTGGGGTGTTGGCGGCTGGATGAAAGTCTTGCGGGCGTTGTTTGAAGTTGGAGCGCGCTGTTAGAAACTCGTTGTTGAGAGACTTTCGCGGCGAAACTTAACAGAACCCGAGACTTAACGGAAATAAAATAAACTTTAAGTAAAAGAAAGGAAAGTGAGAGAAAAGCAGATGGCCTGAATGAAATCGTTGTTAACCCATTTTCTCTGATGTTGGTCTGTCACGACCGTCAGATCGTCTCCTGAGAGCTCTCCGTTCAGAACTCACTCTGGTCGGGCTTCCGGTCGGAACATCGCCAGGATGGCCGCATAACGAGAGAGCTCCCGGTTGAACCAGAGAAATTATAGAAATTTCCCCCATACAAACCAAATAAATAATTTCATAAAAACATAGACAAGGGGGCAAGAACCATAACACCACTTAGAGCAATACAAATCGTCCGAAGGCAGGGGTGAAAAAGACGTGTTACAACAACATTAGCAACGAACAGGTTTAAGCTAGCAAACAACGTGGAGGAATGGCTGACTTGGAGCTGATTCTGCAAGAACTAAGAGAGTTTCGCCAAGAAAATAAAGAACAATTAGAGACAATAAAAGAAGAAATTGTGAAGGTGAATGCCAGATTGGACGAGGCAGAAGGGCGAATTGAAAAAGCAGAAGAGAGGATCCAAAATACTGAGGAAGTTATCACGGCTATGCTAAAGCTGCACACTAAGATGGAGGACAAGCTGCTGGATCTGGAAAGTCGCTCCAGACGCGATAATATAAGGATTTACGGGGTGCCGGAGGAAGCCGAAAAGGAATCAACAACGATGGTTTCGTTCGTGGAAGATTTATTACATGGAGGTCTCGCGTTAACAGAGGACATGCCCGACCTGCAGATTGAAAGAGCCCACCGGTCCCTGGGACCGAAGCCACCGGTGAATGCGCCGCCACGCTCCATCATAATTAAGTTCTTAAGTTTTAAAACAAAAGAGTCAATACTCCGCAAAGCATGGCAGAGGAAAGGGTTTACCTGGCAAGAAAACCACATAAACCTGGATCACGACTATCCACCTCTGATACTCAAAAAACGAAGAGAATACACAGAGATCCGCAAAGTGCTGAAGGAAAGCAAAGTTCCATTCCAGACCCTCTTCCCGGCCAGGCTGCGTGTGAGACACGACGACGGAACCAAAATCTACGACACTATAGAGGAGGCATCAGAGGACCTGCAGAGAAGAGGCTACACCGTGACAACCACCAGACCTCCGGAGACACTCATGGAGCAGGTGCAGCGGTTATCATGGACCAGAGTGGACAGACGAGCGAGGAAGGACACACTCAAAGCTGGGCGGGAAGCATCCTACAGGGAGAAGCTCAGAACCTTCAGGAGAACATCACCGACCCCCTCCGGGACCTAAAGGATTTAACCCAAAGCTTGAGGACGGCGGAGTTAATTGGGAAATTCTCTTGAACTATAGTGTAATTAAAGGTGGAATTTTGTGACAGGATTGACTGGTTCGTTCGGGACTAATTTTTTCAACTTTGATACTTTTTCTTATTTTTGTTTATATTTTTTTTGTCTTATTTTTTCTTATTATCATTATTTGTATGATTTCATTATGCGACTGCTGCAGGTAAGGGCCTCTCCCTCCGGATCGAGGAGGGGGATTTTTCCCTTCGAGCCACCTTGTGAGGCTCAAAAGGGTCAGGTTAACAGACCCCTACATAGGAAGTCACACGGACAAATTGTGTTCACTGTTATGTTCATTATTATGTTAGTCGTTCATTTCCTGCCGGTTCTTGCAGGGAGGGGGAAGCGCACCAGGTTTCTTACCGGGATGAAGGAGGGAATCACGTAGATGCAAAACATGTCTTTAAAGATAGCATCATTTAATATAAACGGAATACACAGTCCAGTAAAGAGGGGGAAAATCTTATCAAAATTAAAGAAGGATAGAATTCAGATAGCATTCTTGCAAGAATCACATCTTGGTGACTCTGAACATGCCAAATTGAATAAATCAGGATTTAAACATGTTTACTTTTCTTCCCATGGATCGGGAAGGAGGAGAGGGGTGGCGACTCTGATATCCGGCGCGGTAAATTATGAACACATATCAGAACATAAGGATAGCGAAGGCAGATTTGTTATGGTTACGGGCAAAATAGAAGGAATTGTGATGAGTCTCCTTAACGTGTATGTCCCCCCGGGCAGTGACTGGTCCTTTTATAAACATATAATCGATCTAATGACAACAAAAAGTCAAGGGATATTAATATGTGGCGGAGATTTTAATATCCGGCTAAACCCGAAAATTGATTCATCAAACGGGAAATCTGGCGCCAAAAACATTAGTAGACGATTAAATACTTGGATGCGTGAAGTGGGGATCATGGATGTGTGGCGCGAGATAAACCCGACAAGCCGAGATTACTCACACTACTCATACGCTCACAATGTCTACTCACGCATAGATTACTTTTTTATGCTTAAAGGAGATCTTTGTTGGGTGGAAAATTGTGAAATAAAAACTAGCACTATTTCAGACCATAGTCCCATTTATATGTCAGTCCACATGAATAATAAAAGGAAATCCACTCTCTGGAGACTGAACTCAAACATTCTGAATAATCCAGTTACTAAGGGTAAATTGAAAAACGAAATTCGACTTTACTTAGATAATAATGATAATGAAGAAGTGACTCCACCTATTCTCTGGGATGCATTAAAAGCGGTGATTAGGGGTAAAATAATAGCTATATCCTCATATGAAAAGAAAATGAAAAGAATAAAACTTGAAAAGTTGGAGGAAGATTTGAAGCGACAACAGAAAGAACATGCAAAGTCTCTCAAGGATGACGACAAACATAAGATAAAAAAATTAAAAAAAGAAATAGATGAAATAAACACTCAGGAAATTCAAAAAAAACTCCTTTTCACAAAGCAACAATACTATGAGGTAGGTGGAAAATCACTGAAACTATTATCATATAGGTTAAGAAAACAACAAGCGGATAGAATTATACACAAAATAAGAAACTCTGCAACAAATGAACTAGTCTGGAAAAAATCCAACAATGCTTTCTAAAATACTATAAGACATTATATTCCCAGCCACAGAAAGGCAACGACAATCAGATCGATGCTTTTTTGGCCCAGATCAACCTCCCACAGATCACTGATGAACAAAATAGAAAATTAATATCTAAAATAACAAAAGAAGAAATTCAATCAGCAATCAAGAGAATGAAAGGGGGGAAGTCTCCAGGGACAGACGGTTTTCCCACAGAATGGTACAAAGCAATGCAGGACCAACTAATTCCAACACTATTAAAAACATTTAATTGGGTTTTGGAAAATAAAAATATCCCCCCCTCATGGAGGGAGGCAATGATCTCGGTCATACCTAAAGAGGGGAAAGACAAATTGGATTGTGGGAATTACCGCCCTGTAAGTCTTTTAAATAATGACTATAAACTATTCACCTCAATATTATCTAAAAGAATTGAACTGATATTACCAATATTAATACATAAGGACCAGACTGGCTTTGTTAGACAAAGACAGACCCAGGATAACATCAGGAAAACACTACACGTTATGAGACAAATCACACAACAAAAACTGGAGACGCTGATATTAAGTTTGGACGCAGAGAAAGCATTCGACTCTGTGAGGTGGTCATTTTTATATAAAGTACTTTCGAAATTTGGTTTCCATACGACTATAATTGACACATTTGCAGCTCTATACAATAAACCAACAGCTAGAATCAAAATCAATGGTGATCTAACCAATTCATTTATTCTGGAGAGAGGAACGAGACAAGGGTGTTGTGCGTCGCCGCTCCTCTTTGCCCTGTTTATAGAACCCATGAGTCAACTGATTAGGCAGAGGCCGGATATAAAAGGGGTAATGGTGAATTCTAGAGAGCAAAAACTGGCCCTATTTGCTGACGATTTATTGATAAGTATAACACAACCTACTCAGACACTCCCAAAACTTATGAAATTACTAGAGGAATTCGGTTTCATTTCGGGTTATAAAATTAATATCAACAAAACTCAAATATTAAAATTTAACTATGACCCACCAACCTCGATTAAGACCATGTACAATTGGAAATGGGATGCGGATTCTATAAAATATTTGGGTGTTTTATTACCTAGGGACCTCTCAAAACTGTATGACATCAACTACGGCCCATTAAATTCAAAGATTAAATCTGATATACATAGATGGAATGTTATTCCCTTTTTGAATTTAAGTTCCCGGATAGAGTCAATCAGGATGAATATTCTTCCACGAATGCTATACCTCTTTCAGTGTCTGCCAACCAAAATACCATCTAAACAGTTCTTAGAATGGGACAGATTAATAGCAAGGTATTTGTGGCAAGGGAAGAAGGCCAGAATTAAATTTAAGACACTGCAATTAAGAAAAGAGAAGGGTGGAATGGGCCTTCCTTGCTTACAGGATTACTACCATGCAGCCCAATTGAGACCCTTAGTCTGCCTGTGCTCACCAACATATACGGCAACATGGAAAGAAATAGAAAGTACGATGTTAAATGGAATCCCAATAACAGCTCTAATAAGTGATAACAAATTACTAGAAGAACAAGACATCCCAGATGATTCTATATCAGGCAGCTTTCTGAAGTCCTGGCAGGCAATAGACAAAATGTGCAGATTAGGAGAAACATCTAAAATGATGAGATGGTGTGCCTACGATTCAGATTTTGCACCAAACAAAATCGATGGCAGATTTAAGATATGGATCTCAAAAGGTTTAACTACTTATCATTCATTTATTCACAAAGGGGCATTCCAGAGTTTTGAAACCCTACAGAAAGATTACGGACTGGGAAATGAAGATTTTTTTAGGTACCTGCAAGTAAGACATTACTTTAATGAAAATCTTAAAGGGGTGTCAGGAACAACTGATTCAGGTTTTCTGGAAGTATTTTTATCATTAACTAAACCCAGACCAAGCAACAAAATTATTTCCAAATTATACAATGCTATACAATTATCTAAAAAAGAAAATACAGAATATATAAAGAAAAAATGGGAAAGGGAGGTAAACGTGGAGATCACACAGGAGAGTTGGGGAGAAATATGCCAGTTACAATGGTTATCAACCGGGTCAAACACATGGCGGGAGTTCTGCTGGAAAAACATTGTACGATTTTTTATCACACCCATCCAGAAAAGATATCAAGGAAGTGGAGATGCTTGTTGGAGACTTTGTGGATCTAATGGAGCTAATCACTTCCATATTTTTTGGGACTGCCAGACAATAAGACCTTACTGGGAAGAGATCCATAAACATATAAACAATATATTTAATGTAAACATTCCATTTAAATGTGAAACTGTGTATTTGGGCAATCTAGAGTTTGAAACATGGAACATTAATGATAAAAAACTGCTGGCGATACTATTGGCAGCAAGTAAGAAATCTGTTACAAGGAAATGGTTAAAAGTAGACCCACCCACCATCGATGAATGGATTGAAATTGTCTATGAGATTTATGTTATGGAAAAGATATCCTTTTCCCTCAAAGTTGAAAAAGAAAAATTTTATAAAATTTGGACTAAATGGACTGAATATGTAAAACCAATTAGATCTGATTTCATTTGAATATACTGGTGCTTTGTGTAGACCTGCCCTCTTTATATGTGATGTTTTAATTATGTGAAGTGGTGCGCATCCCGGTTCTGTTCTGTTTAGTTAATGTTCTTAACTGGAATAAGTAGTGGTCCGTAAAAGAAAATCTCAGAAGGGCAATATGGACAATTTATCTAAAATATCTGAATCCATCCCTACTTATGTACTTGAACAACTAAAGCTGTAATTAATGTATGTGATGGGAATTTGCCTTTCTAAATAAAAAGATAATTTCAAAAAAAAATAAAGAGACATCCACTCTCAAAAAAAAAAAAAAAAAAAAAAAAAAAAAAAGAACTCACTCTGGTCAAACTGCTAGGACTTAGCTCATCTCTGAACTGCGAACAGGCCGCGAACCAGCTCGAAACGAACTGGAACCGAACCAAACTGAAAACTGAACTCTGCACTGAACTGGTCTGAACTGTACAGAACTGAACTCTTCGTTCGTGTTCTGAGCTTAAACTCAAACATTTGCCCATCCCCTGGATGGGTTCTGGCCAATTAGGCTTCAGGGGTGACTGTGTCTCCACCCCTTTCACAAAATTGGGTTAACTATAGGATTTAGTTTCCTGCTCTTAAGCAGAGAGTAAATTTAGACCTAATTTCTTACTATAAGGACATGATCAATTCTATAAAGATTTCATTCAGCTCATCTGTTGGATTATACCCATACGAACGCACCGGTACCAAACATGATGCTTTTTGCATCCACTCATTCAATAGTTACATAATTGCATGAATTGGGAGTAATTTACATGCATAATAGTCACGTGTATCAGTTGTAAACACACTAACAAGCTATGTCGAAGGCTATTTGAATGAAAGTCCAATAATCAGTTATTTGGTGCACTACATAAGCTAACAGTTTCTGTGAGCTTGCTCGGAGTTGCCACAGACATATGGACGGAAACACATTCACTTTCTATAGTCGCAGAAAAAAAAGAAGTAGTTTCAACTCAAACGGTTATGTTATTATTGTCTATAGCCTACAGTGGGAAAACGCAGCTGTAACTACAACTACAGCTGTAATCTCATGATTAATGCCATACCTGACAAAGGTTAATGTTGATTGAATGGCTAATGACATCAACTGGACATTTCGTCATCTTTGTTTCCTTGTATGTGATTGGTTGAAGCCTTTTCTGTCATTGTGAGAGTAAAATTTTTTTTTAAAAACGGCATCGAGAAAAATGTAGGAATTGTGGGCGCAGACACAAAATATAACCCTCCAGATTATTTGTTCAATCACAATATTTTGTATTAAAAATCCCAGTTTATGGCGGGGCCCTGTCTCAGTTTGCTACATTTTGATTGGATCTTGGTGGACTAACACAAACAAACTGTCTAACGCCATCAGATAAATCGCAACACTGGAATGGAGAAGCACCAAATTGCAATCTCCTCCTACTCTGGAAACTATAAAGGTACCCTTTTAATTCCCTCCAAGAGAGTCAAGATGCAGGAAACAACATGACGAATTGATGGGCGAACAAAGACTATCAAGGCAGACCAAGATCTGAAAATGGGTTACGACTTCAAGCCATCTGAATACTCTCATCCACTTTTCTTTCTTTACTTAAGTGTTAGTAAAGGTTCACCGCAATGCTTCATTCAACGACTCCAGCACTGCGAGACTTCAAACACACAAGACTTCCTATCCAGCCACCAACACGCCTCGTGATTGGCTTCCCAAGACGTCGATCAAAAGACACGAGGAAAACCCCTCCAGCCAGAAAAAGGGAATCCCCTTTATACAATAACGGCTGTTATACATGGGTATTTCCGAGCCAGCTCAGCCTTGGAAAGTTAAAGGATTAATTCACTTTTAAATAAACTTTTGCTGATAATTTACTCACCCCCATGTCATCCAAAATGTCCATGTCTTTCTTTCTGCAGTTTGATAAGAAATGAAGGTTTTGGATGAAAACAGTCCAGGGGTTTCCTCCATATAATGGACTTCAATGGGCTCCAAACGGTTCAAGATCCAAATGACAGTTTCAGTGCAGCTTCAAAGGGCTTTAAACGATACCAGATGATGAATAAGGGTCTGATCTAGCGGAACGATCAGTTTCTGTGTGAAACCGAGCAGTATTTATGCTATTATTTTACCTCTTATCAGACGAACGTGATAATCTCTGAGCTCTGCCATAACTTCCGCTAAGTGAGGTCAAATTATATCGTGGTCATAGATATACCGATAGCAGATGCCTCATTATATTGATCCGTGCAGGCGCTAATGAGGCATCTATGTATACGTCTATGACTACGATCTAATTTGACCTCACTCTCCGGAAGTTATGGCGTTCGTCTGATAAGAGGTCAAATAATAGCATAAATACTGCTGGGTTTCTCGCAGAAACTGATGGTTTGGCTAGATCAGACCCTTATTCATCATCTGGTGTCGTTTAAAGCCCTTTGAAGCTGCACTGAAACTGTCATTTGGACCTTGAACCGTTTGGAGCCCACTGAAGTCCATTTGTAACCCTGGTTATTTCCTGCTTTATGCTCTCTTCTCACGACTCCCCACTGTTTATTTTATCGTGAGATTTGCCCGAGTATCGTGAGATTTGATACGGAGGCCACGTCATTTCCCTTTAAATATGGCGGCGCGCTGTTGATTTGTGTGTGTGTGTGTGGGAGTCGATGTGTTGAGCTGCTGCAGGTAGGCGTTTAACCCTGTAATTGTATTATATTGATTCACTAAACTCCCGGCCTCCATTTCATGTTGAGACTGCTGTGTTGAGTGATTTAAAGAGACGGGAACTGGTGAGTGTCATTTGTTTGTATCATACGGCGCTAAAAGACTAGTGCTCTTGTATGTGGCATATGAATTTATTATCCAGTGCTGGCGCTGGCTGTACTTATTTATTACTGAACCAGATTTCGTATATTTATATATTATGTGCTTAATTGTATTGAATTTATATGAATAATGCACTAATATTTGATGACAATTATAGCAATATTGATGTTTGATTGTGAAATGGTTCAATATTTAATGCTGAGATTTTGGATGATATTGTTTATTTATAGAGTACTCTTGTTGCTATATGCAGGATAAAGTTGAATCATGTACATGACGATGATGATGATATGATTGATGATATGATTATGATAATATGATGACATTAGGATATTATATGATTGTTATTTATTTGTAAAACTTAACCAGTGTTATTCATTGCTTGGTCCTGTTTATACAGGCCGGGTTCTTGTATGGATGGCGAGCTACTAGGCCCTGAACCAAAGATTAAGTGTGCAAGCATCTGCCGGTGTGGTAGGAGGCGCTGCAGCTGCTCCCCTCACACACCCCCGCACACCATTATACATTTTCTTATATTTTTGCACATTCATTTTATTTTACGGACTGATATTTTCATGAACATTAACTGATTGTCGGACTTTGCCCATTGTGTGGGTTGTGCATAGACGGCTGCTGAATCCGAGCACTTGAATTGTTGTGTATGAACTAGCGTTGCCACCCGTCCCGTTTTCCCGGGATTGTTCTCTTTTTTGAGCGTCTGTCCCGGAAAATGTATATTCTTTCCCGGGACACAAATTGTCCCGTTTTTTTGTGAAAATGTACTTCCAAAGTAGAATTTCCTGTCTTCAAATTAAACCGTTTCCTTATACTGTTACTGTTTCTTCATGGTTATGTATCCAATCCTGTGTGCTGTCGGTCGGTCGGTCGCACGCACGCACGCACGCACGCATCCATCCACGCACATGCAGGATAAAACAGTGTTCAGTTGCTAGCTTTTTTAAAACTTTATATTAACTCAGTTTTGTGAAATGGGGGGAGAGACGGACTAGGAGGATAACGCAACAAAATCGGATGAACCACCGCCAGTGTCAAAGATAAAACGATTTACAACCTACAACTCAGACTGGGCGAAAAGAGAAAACTTTTCTGAATGGGTAAGGCCCTCCCCCAAGGAGACCCATTCTCCGCTACCTGTGTTTTGTGTCCTGCCAAAATTTCAGTTAAATGTGAAGGAAAAAAAGCGCTGGAAAATCATGCAAAAACAAAGAAGCGAATGCAAAAATCTATAGCCATTGCAACGTTTATGACAAAGAAAGGGAGTCCTACAACTGTTAACATAGTATACCCCCCCCCCCCCCCCCCCCAAAAAAAAAACATATTTTATCTGAGTGTCCCGGTTTTTCACAAATCAAAGGTGGCAACCCTAGTATGAACTGAACTGAGAACACTTAGATCTGTTTATTAACAATTATGAACTCAATATTATCTAATATGTAAATAGTGTAATTGTCTGTCAACTTATGTCACTGTAATATATTACAACTTTGGGTACCGCAATCTTGTGTCTGTGTTTCATTAAGCACAACCTTTTCCTCCCTGAGCTGAATTTGGTTCTTCTGATACTGGTCCACTATTCAAATCTACTATTGCAGTATTTATACACGTTACACATTATATGGAGAAAAACCCTGGACTGTTTTCATCCAAAACCTTAATTTCTTTTCAACTGCAGAAAGAAAGACATGGACATCTTGGATGACATGGGGGTGAGTAAATTATCAGCAAAAGTTTATTTAAAAGTGAACTAATCCTTTAACTTTCCAAGGCTGAGCAAACTGGCTCGGAAATACCCATGTATAACAGCCGTTATTGTATAAAGGGGATTCCCTTTTTCTGGCTGGAGGGGTTTTCCTGGTACTCCGATTCGTTGATGGTCTTGTCGTGTCTTTTGATCGACGTCTTGGGAAGCCAATCACGAGGCGTGTTGGTGGCTGGATAGGAAGTCTTGTGTGTTTGAAGTCTCGCAGTGCTGGAGTCGTTGAATGAAGCATTGCGGTGAACCTTTACTAACACTTAAGTAAAGAAAGAAAAGTGGATGAGAGTATTCAGATGGCTTGAAGTCGTAACCCATTTTCAGATCTTGGTCTGCCTTGATAGTCTTTGTTCGCCCATCAATTCGTCATGTTGTTTCCTGCATCTTGACTCTCTTGGAGGGAGTTAAAAGGGTACCTTTATCGTTTCCAGAGTAAGAGGAGATTGCAATTTGGTGCTTCTCCATTCCAGTGTTGCGATTTATCTGATGGCGTTAGACAGTTTGTTTGTGTTAGTCCACCAAGATCCAATCAAAATGTAGCAAACTGAGACAGGGCCCCGCCATAAACTGGGATTTTTAATACAAAATATTGTGATTGAACAAATAATCTGGAGGGTTATATTTTGGGTCTGCGCCCACAATTCCTACATTTTTCTCGATGCCGTTTTTTTTTTTTTTTTTTACTCTCACAATGACAGAAAAGGCTTCAACCAATCACATACAAGGAAACAAAGATGACGAAATGTCCAGTTGATGTCATTAGCCATTCAATCAACATTAACCTTTGTCAGGTATGGCATTTATCATGAGATTACAGCTGTAGTTGTAGTTACAGCTGTACAGCTGCGTTTTCCCACTGTAGGCTACAGACAATAATAACATAACCGTTTGAGTTGAAACTTCTTCTTTTTTTTCTGCGACTATAGAAAGTGAATGTGTTTCCGTCCATATGTCTGTGGCACTTACATGTTTACACTGTGACTCAACTAGAAACATAGCTGCTCCGGATCGATCTGCTCCCTGAAATGGTTGTTTGTCTTGTCAAATACGATGCTACTGTTTCTGGAAGAGTTCCTAAAATTGTCCCACGGACATTTGAAAGTAAGTGCGGATTCGTTACCGGCCATGATAAAGTTTTAGCTCCTGTACAAGATTTGGATGACATGGGGGTGAGTAAATGATCAGCAAAAGTTTATTTAAAAGTGAACTAATCCTTTAACTGTAGGTTCTTTCCACCAAGCCAGTGGGTCTTGCTCTCCATCAATAGCAGGAATCATGAGGAAGCTGTTTAGCTCAGCTTCTATGGTGTCCTCCAACTGCACAGGTGAAGCAGGGGGCAGAGCGGTGCTCTTGAAGAGGCTGCCCAGTGACTGCTTGGCTTCAGGCAGGATGAGCTAACCAGGGACAGATTATTACTTGCAAAGGCCCCAGGGCCAATTATCTCCTAGGGCCCCCCTAGCTCCCACCTTTTTCCGTTCTTTTAGCTGCGCATTCATAGTAATCGAAAGTGGAAGTTATGATAATCTTGAATATTCAAACCGTTGTCAACGTTAAATGCCTTTGCTACACCTGCGCTAAAAAAAGTATATAGGCTATGTTGCACAGGGTTTACAGAATAGAGGTAAAGGGGGTTGCACACCGGACGAGAAGCTCAGCGCCGCTCCGCGTCTCGGACAACCGGATTCGCACAGTCTATGATCATCAGTTTATGGTCCGAAATATTGTTATGTTTGAAGATGTTTAAATAAAATTAAGAAATGTATATAGACTATGTTATGATTGTAGGCTGTACAATGAAATACAATCGTTGCCAAGTCTGCAGCATGAACATTTTATCTCTTACATTAACTGAGAACCACACAGTTCATCCACACAGCTGTATTTTGTCCCAGAGAATCAGTGGTTCGTCGCATAGCCTATACTTTAAGGTATTTCCCAATTTCATTGATTTTCGTTGTTACGCTACTCCACACTATTTTCAGAATTGTATCCAACTCAAGTGTGTTTTTCCAGGTCTGTGTTTAGGATTTATTCAAGCAGTTAAACTATAATTGTAAAGGTAAAGATACTTTACAGCATATGGTGAAGAAGTCAGTATGTACATTAATGATGATTTGAAGACAAATATAACGTAAATTTAATATACCACTAAGTAAATGGCGCTTGGTACATGTGTTGGACAAACTTGGTAACATGTTTGGAGCATGTTGAATACTCATGTGGTACTCCAGCGCTTTTTTATATCAAACGCTTTTCTCAGTGTCCACATGTAAACGGCTTCTATCCAGTGTGAAGTCTCATGTGCCGGTTAAGGCTTTCTTTTCGGTTAAACATTTTTCCACACTGTTGGCAGGTGTAAGGCTTCTCTCCTGTGTGAATTCTCATGTGCCTGTCATGGCTTCCTTTGTCAGCAAAACGGTTTCCACACTGTTGGCAGGTGTAAGGCTTCTCTCCAGTGTGAATTAGCATGTGCTTTTTGAGATGTCCTTTTAGAGTGAATCTGTTTCCACACTGTTTGCAGACGAAAGGGCTCTCTCCAGTGTGAAATCTCATGTGGACTTTAAGGTTTCCTTTATAACTGAAACTCTTTCCACACTGTTGGCAGGTGCAAGGCTTCTCTCCAGTGTGAACTCTCATGTGTCTTCTAAGGCTGCATTTTAGATTGAATCCGTTTCCACACTGTTGGCAGGTGAAATTACTTCTAGTTCCCTTATTTTTAGCCTTTTTTCGTGACAAAGTCTTTTCAGGCTGCGAGCAACTAAAAGGTTTTTCTCCTTTTGTATTCTTAAATTGATCTTTCTCTTCCATTTCATTCAGTACTTCACTCTCCTCACTGCATGAAAAGTGGGATTTTCGTCAGTATGTGGCACTGCAGATTGCCGTGGAACTTCAGGTTTACGACTGTGCACGGCAATTGGCAGGCAACACCGAAAACTGCCGTAAATTGTCGGAAATTGATGTGGGCCTTGCTTGGCAGTTGTCCCCCCATTACCGCCCCCCCTTAATTCTAGGGGAGGCTTTATCATGTAAATAAACATGCTGTGAGCTACACAAATGCAAATCAGAGTAGCAGCAGGGGGAGTTTTATCTAGGTTCTGAATTTTTTTTAACTAAAACAAGTTTAAAGTTTAAGTTAAAATGTTAACTTAAATTTAAGCTAAATGTACTCGTTTTAGTTCACATTACTAAATATTTAGGGCAACCAGTTTGCTCCAATTTTTTAAGTAGATTCAACTTGTCCGGGCTCACAGTGTAGATTAATTACTCTGTATGTCATTAGCAATAACCAATGTTATGTAAAAAAAAAAATACAGGACAGCAGTTCATGTCTTCAACCTTTAGAGAGGTTATGTGATGCAACAAGACAATGAACCAAAGCACACAAATAAATCAAGTAAAGCATACAGTTTACATACCAAAATTAATTTTTCCACCCTGCACTGTGAATGATTTCTAAATGGCTATTAATCATAAATGTGAAAAGTACAAGTTTGTGTGTTAATAGTTAAGTCAGATTGTGTTTTTCTGTAATTGTCATTTAAATTGAGCTCACACCACATTTTATGAATTATTAATGCAGATTTTCAAGAGGTGGTTTCCTGGACAGGGTTTAAATTATGCCAAGAGTAGGCCTTAATCTAGTTAATCGTGAGTTAAAAAATTGTTGCCTGGAACAAAGATTAAGCACAGATTACTAACACCTGGACTATGAGTCCTGAACTAAAATAAACTGGATTCATTTGCAGTTTTATCTAATTGCTTACACACAATTTCTGAAAATATGGCTCCATTTCTTGTAACTCTACACACAAAACACACAACATGCAAAACATCAGACATCGCTTGCAAAAGCAACACTTTGTGCAAAACTATTTTAACTCTTCCAAAAATGTTGTTTTTGCATGTAACTAACTACACACAAATATGCACAACTGAGGAATTTACAGTTGAACTGAAATCAGCTGAACTGAATCAACACTGAAGTCACTTGAGCTGAATATTGACACTATATTGGCTTGTTAGAGCCGGTTTACAGCAGAATTTGTTTTGAACTTGTTACTGAAGCTGCTATGAAACAATATATTTTGTTGTATGCATATTCTTTCTTTCTCAAACCTTAGTTTTGATTTCTAAGTGATCAATTTATGTATAAGTGTTTTCACACATGATCATTGGCTGTATGGGTCCTCAGTAAATTAATGTGGCATTTAAATGGCAAAAGTTATTCTTGTCTCTATAACTTATGGCTTCCTAAAGACACGTTTATGGGTAAATAAAATATTAATAATATAAATAAAATGAATATCAAAACACATTTTAAATATAATGAAGTCGTTTTATTATAGCACTCATCAGATGTTCCTGGAAACAAAACAGAGACAGAACAGTATAAACAAACTATACACCAAATTACAAAAACATTATTATGTGAAAGTGAATAAAGTTGTGTGTGTGTGTGTGTGTGTGTGTGTGTGTGTGTGTGTGTGTGTGTGTGTGTGTGTGTTTTCAGTTATAAATATGTGCTGTGTAAATTAGCCTATATATACTTTTAGAAATTATATATAGCCTAACTTTAAAAAACAAACAATAACCCATATAGATAAATTATAATAATTGTATAATATTAAGCATTTACTTAATATACATTGTGACATTAGGCTACTTTGCTCTAGCACAGTAGTCAGTTAAGCAATTAATTAATATCTTATATTAATATGTATGTAGCCTAGGCTACATCTAAAGGTAGGTCTGCTTTAAAAAAAAAAATATTACACTTCGACATGTACAGAATGTGCGCGTTAAGAAACACGTTCAAATGTGTCTTCTTAACATGTTAAAACTGTGCGTCGACTGTGCGTGTATGCCTGTTACACGACCAGAATGTGCATGTCTACACATACAAAAGAAACACGTAAAAAATTGCTGCGTTGACGCGGAAAACAGGGCGTGTTGAAACGGTCATAAGTCACGCGTTTCGTATAAAGAGATTTGGCCCCTGGCGCGTTCCATAGTAGAGCCCTAGTCCAATGACGTGCGAGGTCGAGGTCATGGCCATGACGCGTAGAAGACGAGCTTTAAACTTTTTTTTTTTTCCATTTCCTATGTTTTTTGCTGCTTTCCTTTTTCGTGATCAACAATGACAGGACGCCGTCTTCAACTCAATCTCTGCATGGACGCGACCAACTTTTTGGACTCATTTTCAGGAGGCTGTCTTCGTCTTCACAACTCTGAGGCAAACTGCAGGCGCTATGAACCACAGTATGGGTAATGTAACGTTACGATTTTAAGAATATGCTTTTATTCAGCTGTATAAGGAAATGGATGCGTTAATAGATCCGAGCTTAAAACTGCACATTTTGTTTACACAGACTATCCTCGCCTCATAACGAAGCCGTGAGCTCTTATCTGCTTGGAGAGATTTCCGCGAGTCCAGATTTAACCGCTGATCAAGACGACATTGTGTGTAACTTAAGTATAACTTCTGTTTTTCTCATTCCTTGTTTAATTTTACCGTGACTATTTTTATTAATACCAGTCTCATGTAATTGTTTTCCAGCTGCCTGTAAGACGTATTATGAATCGACACGCCGGAGCTTCAGATACAAACAACCTGAACTTACATAGCAGGCGGAAACTGCGAAGTTTAGCTCGGAGTCGATCAAGAAGAAAAAGGGTAAGATTTATTATATTAGATCCGTTTTTTGTCAATGTGAGTATTTTCCAGGTTGATTATTGTCTTTATGGATTGTATTACAGTTGCTGGAAGCGAGAGTGGCTGGCTGAGATGGACATTTGGAAGTGCGCGAACATTGAACTCATATCTGACGAGGAAGACGGCTTTGTTGACGGGGTGTCTGGATGGATTGTGCGGCCACCGCCCTCTCGCAGCCTGGAGCACGCCGAACTTTACATTACATTACGAGACATTACTGCTGCACTGTACATAGTTGTGTGTTTAACAATAAAGCTCTTTCTTTGAATAAACAGCTGTGTTTTATAAATGAAGCCCTTTCTTTGAATGAACAGCTGTATGCTTATAAATGAAGCTCTTTCTTTGAATAAACGGCACGGTCCGTATAATTTTCCCATATATTCCTTGATGGTATGAATACTTCATAGCACAATAACATTAATATAAAACAAATTATTACAACATAAATTATATATTTATTATTATTATTATTGGGGTTTACATTTATAATGAGCCAGGGGGACCAATAATGATTGGTTTGCAGTGATCTGCCAACCAATCACGAGGGATTTTTCTTTTTTAAATGTAGTGGCTTCAGCCAATAGTGAGTGAGTAAATTCAAGTCTGGCCGTTGACTCTCTGGTTTCGCTGCTATTCAAATGCCAATTAGAGGCGTCGCACCTCCGCGCGGTCTCTCAGCGGGGGGGCTCTCCACCTACGTCATGGTTCGTTTACGACAATTTGTGGCACAGACAAACGCGACGTTCGCTGCCTCTAAATTGTCGAAAACTGCCGAAAATTAGGGAGATTTCCGGGAGTATACAGGCGTTTACGGGGTCGATAATCGCCCCCTTTTCATGCAGTGCCTCTTTCAGCACCATCAGGTCTAAGGCAAAAAGAGACAAATGCAAATTAACACCAGTTTAATGGCACAAAGCAACAGACAACAAAACATTTAGACATGTTAAGTATCAAAACCAACGTACAACTAGATCCCATTCCTATGGGCACTTCAGAGACTCCTGTACCGTTTCACAGATTGAGAATAAAAGCAAAGGAACTCCTTCGTCCCACTCAGAACATGTCTCGATGCAGTATTTCCTAAGCATTGCTTTTAAGGTCTGATGGAACCTTTCCAATGACCCCTGACTCTCTGGGTGTTAAACACTGGATATGCTATGTGTAATATTGAGCGATTTAAAGACTTGAGCACACAATTTAGGTAGAAAATAAGCCCCCTGATCAGTCTGGACAATTCTCGGTAGACCAAAAGTTGTAAAGACCTTTGTTAAAGCTTTAACAACTGCTCGGGATGTGATTTTAGGGAGTGGAATTGCTTCCGGGTATCTGGTAGCTGTGCACATAATCGTCAATAAAAACCATGGATTAACAATGATGCTGAAACAGAATGGGTTAACATTTAACAGTGCTCTGAACCAAATGCCCCATTGTCAACACTAGCCTTTATGACACCCCAATCTCAGAAAAATATTGAAATAAAAAATATATGGGTTAAGCAAACTCTGAGAGTTTGGACAAGAGTTAAAAAAAGAAGCCATGTCTATAGTAGATAACCCTGAGTTTCTACCCTGCAGGTGGGATGGTACTTTTAGATGGACTGAGAAGGGTCTTATCATAATTGATCAGTTATTTAAGGTAAGAAATTCTCTGATCTTAAAGAAACATTTATGCTATCATTGAGTGATTTCTTTCAGCGCCTACAAATAAGAAACTATATATTACAACTCATAAAGACAAGGAAATAATTATGGAAGCCCCAACTGATGCGGAATAGTATTTTACTGATATAGAGAAGCAATGTCTTTTACATAAAAGTCATATCTCGAACATGTATATACACTCTCCTAAAGGATTATTAGGAACACATATTAATACTGTGTTTGACCCCCTTTCGCCTTCAGAACTGCCTTAGTTCTACGTGGCATTGATTCAACAAGGTGCTGAAAGCATTCTTTAGAAATGTTGGCCCATATTGATAAGATAGCATCTTGCAGTTGATGGAGATTTGTGGGATGCACATCCAGGGCACGAAGCTCCCGTTCCACCACATCCCAAAGATGCTCTATTGGGTTGAGATCTGGTGACTGTGGGGGCCATTTTAGTACAGTGAACTCATTGTCATGTTCAAGAAACCAATTTGAAATGATTGGAGCTTTGTGACGGTGCATTATCCTGCTGGAAGTAGCCATCAGAAGATGGGGACATGGTGGTCATAAAGGGATGGACATGGTCAGAAACAATGCTCAGGTAGGCCGTGGCATTTAAACAATGCCCAATTGGAACTAAGGGGCCTAAAGTGTGCCAAGAAAACATCCCCCACACCATTACACCACCACCACCAGCCTGCACAGTGGTAACAAGGCATGATGGATCCATGTTCTCATTCTGTTTACGCCAAATTCTGACTCTACCATCTGAATGTCTCAAAAGAAATCGATACTCATCAGACCAGGCAACATTTTTCAAGTCTTCAACTGTCCAATTTTGGTGAGCTTGTGCAAATTGTAGCCTCTTTTTCCTATTTGTAGTGGAGATGAGTGGTACCCGGTGGGGTCTTCTGCTGTTGTAGCCCATCCGCCTCAAGGTTGTGCGTGTTGTGGCTTCACAAATGCTTTGCTGCATACCTCGGTTGTAACGAGTGGTTATTTCAGTCAAAGTTGCTCTTCTATCAGCTTGAATCAGTCGGCCCATTCTCCTCTGACCTCTAGCATCAACAAGGCATTTTCGCCCACAGGACTGCCGCATACTGGATGTTTTTCCCTTTTCACACCATTCTTTGTAAACCCTAGAAATGGTTGTGCGTGAAAATCCCCGTAACTGAGCAGATTGTGAAATACTCAGACCGGCCCGTCTGGCACCAACAACCATGCCATGCCCAAAATTGCTTAAATCACCTTTCTTTCCCATTCCGACATTCAGTGTGGAGTTCAGGAGATTGTCTTGACCAGGACCACACCCCTAAATGCATTGAAGCAACTGCCATGTGATTGGTTGATTAGATAATTGCATTAATGAGAAATTGAACAGGTGTTACTAATAATCCTTTAGGTGAGTGTATATCAGAATATTACTTGACTCCACAGATAATACACTCCATATAAAGAAAAAGTGTGAGTCTGAACTAAATTAAATTGAGGATGAGACATGGGGAAGTATATGTGCAGAATGTCATAAGGGAATCAATAGTCACAACTGGAAAGAGTTTGACTAGAAAACCATTGGCGAAATCAAAATTTGCTAACGGTCCAGAAGCAGATAAATGCTGGAGGGTGTGGGAAGGTAGGAGACCACACGCAAAGGGGTAAAAGGCTGACATCATGAACATTCTACATATAGACGTGCCTTCTACTTCTCTGTTTTTCAATCAGAAAATAGCATTGGTGTATCCAGGTAAGATTTAGAAATTCCCGCAACAACATTTACATTCTGATTCCAACGACATATTCTGTGATTCACGGGCTCGCTCAACACGACATTGATTCAGATGCTCACTGAAGTGGCTACAGACTGATCGACGTTGAGGATATGGGAGAAGACCATATCCTACGAGAACAGTAACAGGGCTCGACATTAAAGGTCCCATGGCATGAAATTTTCATTTAATGAGGTTTTTCAACATGAATATGAGTTCCCCTAGCCTGAATATTGTCCCCAAGTGGATAGAAATGTTGATTGGTGTGAACCCGAGTTCTGGCTCTCTTTCTCAGGCCAGACGAGCCAATCCTGAAGTCTCCTGGTTTGACGTCCAAGCAGGAACGGTTCCCTCCCTTTCCTCCACCCAGAGAATCTGGCACGCCCATGCAAACGCTCGCGAGATCATGGCTTGTGAACGAGTGAATGCTGGCAGTTTCTCAGTGTTTGGATGTACAAATGAAAACAGAAGTCTTTTTTCAGTTCCTTCTGATCTGTGATCAGTGATTTCTGATGTGTAGCTAATTATTTATTATTTCGTGCACACTCAGCGGCTTCTCTCTCTCCCGACATAACGGTGTTTTCTATCTTGTGAGTCAGTGTTTTTGTACGTCCTCGTCGCGTCTATCTGTTCTAAAATGTGTATACAGTCGTTTCTGCTCAACATCAGCAGAGTCACATCTCTTTAGAGATAAACCTCACACGCCGAAGCTCGGGCTGCACTGACCGGTCGGCCTTCAACATCACCGACCCCCAGTGCTGCATCTGGCCCACAGCGGAGGCGCCTTACGCGGCGCGAGATTAAGCAGAAGGGGGTAAGCGTGAGCATATCCGGGCTAGCCTAGCCAGCTATCCCCACAATAAACTGGATTACAACATCAGGAAGATCAGACCGTTCCTAACAGAACACGCAACACAGCTTCTTGTCCAGGCCCTGGTTATTTCTAGACTTGACTACTGCAATGCGCTTCTGGCTGGACTCCCCTCTTGTGCGATCCAAGCACTTCGAATGATCCAGAATGCAGCAGCACGTCTGGTCTTCAACGAGCCCAAAAGGACCCACGTCACACCACTCTTCATCTCTCTGCACTGGCTACCACTCGCTGCTCGCATCAAGTTTAAGTCGCTGACGCTTGCCTACAGAGCCACCACACACTCAGCTCCTGCATACTTTGACTCGATTCTACAAATCCACACCCCCACCAGAAGCCTTCGTTCAGCTAAGGAGCGAAGGCTTGTGGTACCTTCACAGAGAAGCAAAAAATCCCTCTCCAGAACATTTTCATTCAACGTTCCCAGCTGGTGGAACGATCTGCCCACCGCCATCCGAAATGCTGATTCATTGACAACATTCAAAAGTCAACTAAAAACTCATCTCTTCCATGAGCACTTAACCTCTTAAAAAAAAAAAACCTAACTTTCCTTTCCTCTTTCTCCTCCTCTTTCCCTCCCTAGTCTAGCCTGTGCTACACTGAGAAATGTACACGGACTCAGTATTTCAGGCACTTGTTGCGCTCACTCGACTCTTCACGACCAATCGCTTATTGTATCCCCAAGTTGTAAGTCGCTTTGGATAAAAGCGTCTACTAAATGCATAAATGTAAATGTAATGTAAATGGATTACATTCGATTAATGCTGTTGTGTCTTTGTTTGCGCTGTGTACTCAATGCGCGTCACTGACGCCTTTCATATGATAGGAACATATCTAAAAAATAATGCTATTATCAACACTTACTCGTAACTCGTTCATCTCGACGGCTGTAATGGTACTTTGCATGTGTTACAAAGTTGGTAATACTGATGAAGACGGACTCGGTGTGACTGGGACTCGTGTTTATTCAGAACTCTCAGATACAAACACAATAAACTCGCGCTGACTGACAGCGCTCTCATAACTCAGTAGTTACTATAAATGACTTTGTTAGCGATCGCTGAGCTCCATCTCTGGTACATTAGTGATGTCCGGTTCGCGAACGATCTTTCTTTTGAACCGGTTCTTTTTAGTGAACCGAATCAGTTCAACAAATCGGACTGAATCGTTCTAAACGGTTCGCGTCTCCAGTCAGCGCTGATCCATAATTTACTAAAGTTACTAACTTTCTGACATGAGTGACAGTCCCTCCGACTAGAAATAAACTAATAACCTGAAGTATATGCTGTAACTACAACAGCACTGAACTGAGACTGACAGAACTGATGTGAAGTGAACTCAGGTCCATCCGTCTCTCTGGCAGCAGCTCGTGCCTCGTAGACCTCGTTAAACCACGCCCCCTCTGCTCATTTCAAATGCAAAGATGTCAGCCAATCACAACAGTGGGCGTTTTTACTGAAGTCTCACAGCAGACACGCCTCTTGTAACAGGGCAGTCAGCCACAGGGCAAACATCAGTATTGAAAAAATGCCTTTTATTTCTAAATTATGACATTTTATGATGTAAAAGTCATACTAACAATATAAGTACACCTCAGGAAACATTATAAAGTAATAGAAAAATGCCATGCCATGGGACCTTTAATGCTCGTCTGCTTGTCCGGGACAAGTTTATTTTTTGAAGGGACAAGTGAAAGAGAATTTTACTTGCCCGACCAGACAATATCCTGATTAAAACGTTGATGATAAAAAATTACTAAGGAATCACCAAAATGCAAGAAGGATTCTACATTAATTTAGTGTATGTGGCGATCAATAGTGGATAATGTATAATGAACTGACGGTAACAATTTTGCGCTGTTGACGCTCGCGTAGCTTCTCAAGGAGAAATCACAATAAACGAGCGCCTCTCACACAAAGAAACTACAGTTAACATACACGGTTAACATGTGGAGTTTTTATATTTATAACATATGATACAGTTAAGCAATATCACTCAACCAAGAGTGCTGTTTTCCTTAATACCATCACGACCTAAATGGACACTAGTTGTTTATGGAACAGTCATGAAATCAATTAACATTAAGTTACTTACATTTTAGATGCAATATTGACTGTTTTTATTCTATTTAAGCAGCGAAAATTGTTCCAAACAAAGATCACAGCAGAACCGTAATGCATCTCACAGCAACAGTGTGTTACTGAATGATTCAGTGTTTGAATGAATCGGTTGAATCACTATTCAAAATCAACTGCGGCTGAATCCAAAATTGCCCCTAAACCCTCAATCACTATTTTTTTAGTCCACTAATACAGTTCACTTGAAGGAGTGAATGAAAAAAGAGTGTGTGAAGTCAGACCGACGCTGTGTGTACATAAGCTGTACACTCGATAGAATAAGTGCACTGAATAACATCCACTTTGGTTTTGTAAATGGCTGTCCCCTCAAATAGTGCCCTATTTAAGAGTATGGGGGCGTTTTCAGATTCAGCCCCTCTCATTCTTGAATAAACCAGCCATTTGAATGAATCATTTGAATGAATCAGTAGCCACGTTTACATGTGCACTTTTTTGTCATTCCGATTAAAATAATTTCGATTGAAAGATTCGGTGGACTGTTTACATGAGACGTTATCTAAACCGATCTGGTGTTTACATGTGCTGACTTTCAGTAGGAATCGTTTTGTTACATGCGCACACAGTTTGTCTGCCGCCTCAGATTCGTTACGTATCGTGGATCAATAGTTCTGTGTTGGTAATTTTTATATTTATTTATTTTTCTGTGGGCGGACATGCAGTAGTTTAACCTAATTTATGTCCTATACAATGGCTATTTCAACAGCTGTGAATGATGAATGCGGAATCAAAAATGAATCCAATTCATTTATTTTGAAAAACACAAAATTAACAATAAAATGCACTCAAATTATTAATAAAAACATGTGCTCAGCATCATTACTAGTAGTACTAAACATATATATTTCAGATGATTAAGGAAATATACCATAATCACAAAGGTATAAATATTAACAAAAGTAATTAAAGTAGACTGTGGGTAATGTTACTTAACCAATTTGAAGCAGTTTTTTTTTATAGCTAACTTAACTAACGAGAAACAGAGAGCAGCTTGAATGTTCCCCGTTGAAATGGAAGCTCTCAACGGCCACCAGGACTTGTACAGTTTTATAAAAGCTATTTATTATTTGTTGTAAAGTGTAAAAATCAACTCAGAAAAATAAATTATTCTGTCAGGCCCAGTTGAAGCCTAGGACAAACGCTGTCAAGATGAGATGGTGTAGCCAGGCTATGTCTGTGTCATTATTCCAACATCATGTTCATAACATGTAACGAAATAAAAAGTTTAATACCTCAGAAAAATGAACTTTCCTCTCTTGTCAACATTAGCCTGGTGTGAGCTCTTCAGTTGAGGAGGCGTGCGCTGTATATCACGTCACAGAAAGACGTTCAGTCAAAGAAATCGGATCAGATCGTTTACATGGTGGAATTTTTCGTTTGATCGGTTCATGAAAAGGTTTATCACACCCCTCTCAAACCGATTACAATTTCATTCGGTTTGGCCATTTTTATTCCGATTGAGGTGTTTATAGTATTTTTATTCGGATTGGACTTTTAAACCGATTACAGTGCTCCATGTAAACGCACGTAGTGACTCACTCATTAAGACGGTCACCTGCTGCCACCTACAGGTGGTTTAGTTTCATGTTTTCTTCCCAACATTTCTTATTTGTATATATACAAAAATATTTAAAACAATTTAAAACCATTTTTCAGTGTAATTTTTTTAATTGATTGGCAACAGCCCTACAGTGTCTTATTCTAATTTAATTTAATCAAATATAAGAATATACAATGAAAGCTGAAGCATAGCCGATATTCAATAAGATTATGGAAAAATGCCCTTCATAAAAGGTAAAAAAAATCACAAAAATGCAGAATTAAGTATGTAAAAGCTGATCGAACACTGGTGAGAATATTGCTTCGGAATAAATTATAAAAATAAAAAAAAAAGGCCTAAGCCAAAGGTCTTACATTTCACAGACACACACATGCACTAATAAATGCTGAATTAAATAAGTATTTGTTGTATTTGTACGAATTAACGTGTAATTTTTCAGATCAAGTCAAGTTTATTAATATAACGCTTTTAACAATGCAGATTGTTTCAAAGCAGCTTCACATGTTAAACAGGAAAATAATGCAACAGAATTTGATTCGGCCGTACAGCCGCTCCGGAGAAAACGGTGATGTCATCAGCTCATTTCAACTATCAGTGACAGTGTGGGCAGATCAGTAATTTAGTTGATATAGTTAATTTAGTAATTAAATTTATTTGGATATTTAGTTTAAAATGTAGTGTCCCCAACTGAGCATGCCAATGGAGGCCTATCTGAAGCCTTTCTCAGCCATCAGCTTTCAACAAAAATATCTTCATTTGTGTTCCGAATATGAACGGAGGTCTTACGGGTGTCGAACGAAATGAGGGTGAGTAATTAATGACAGAATTTTCATTTTTGGGTGAACGAACCCTTTAAGTCGCTGCAAAAACGCGAATAGACATTCTGCGACGCGAATGGCACGAATTGAGCGGTTGACGTGTGATTCGCGCGAATCGCCCGAGTTGAAAAATCTGAACTCTTGGCGCCGCGTTAACAATCAGGAGCTTGTTCTAGTAGTGACAACAATGAGGAGAAAATCTGTATATTAATATCTAATTCAGACAATATGATTATCACTGTGATAACATTAAATTACATGAAACACAACCCAGTCTCTTTTTGTTAAATGCAAGTTTATGTTTGATCAATAATACAAAAGTATAAGTAAAAGGTATAATAAGCTATACATGAAATAAAGCAAACGAAAGATTCGTGGACGTGCTGCCACTCTGCAGATTGATGGAAAGAACTTAACAATTATAGTTACATGTTTGCTAACGAAATAACCAATTAAAAGCCATTTGTGTTGTGTATAAATAATGTTGCGCATCTTCTTATCAAACCCGCCGCACCAGCAGTGATCAACCTCTCCTCAATTTTGCTTGGGAACTAATGTGGTCGGAACCAAAGTTTACAGCTCAGCGTTCTCTAGAATCCTCTCAAGCAGAGCACTTCTACATTCCCATTGGTTGCCGCCGAACCGCATCATAGCTCATTACCATAAAGTTGACCTGATTTCAACTCTCCTCGACGGCCAAATCGTCCAAGACGCGCCGCTCTCGCCGGAGCTCGCCGCCGGGCTCCCATTGAGAATGAATGACTTCCGGCCACTTTGATGCTCTCGCCAGCGGCGGTGTGAACGCAATTATAGATCCATGAGACCAAAGATCGGCCGTTAGATCTACACAAGACGAATTATAGCTGAACATGTGATCTGGTGTGTGTGGAGTTGAACATGTGATCTGGTGTGTGTGGAGCGGAACATGTGATCTGGTGTGTGTGGAGTTGAACATGTGATCTGTTGTGTGTGGAGCTGAACATGTGATCTGGTGTGTGTGGAGTTGAACATGTGATCTGGTGTGTGTGGAGCGGAACATGTGATCTGGTGTGTGTGGAGCTGAACATGTGATCTGGTGTGTGTGGAGCTGAAAATGTGATCTGGTGTGTGTGGAGTTGAACATGTGATCTGGTGTGTGTGGAGTTGAACATGTGATCTGGTGTGTGTGGAGCGGAACATGTGATCTGGTGTGTGTGGAGTTGAACATGTGATCTGGTGTGTGTGGAGTTGAACATGTGATCTGGTGTGTGTGGAGTTGAACATGTGATCTGGTGTGTGTGGAGTTGAACACAGGGGTTAAAGCAAAAAAAAATCCTGCGCCTGAACTTTTTTTTTCAGTGGGGTTGGGGGCTGGATCAGTGGACAATTGCGTTATTTGGCAAACAAAAGAAAAAACAACAGTATAATAATGTATCTGCCAGGGGCGGAGCCAGACATTTTAAAGATTCGGGGCTTAGCCAAAAATCTAGTTTGTTCAATGACATTTTAATTTGGCTTTATCAACTTTACTGACTTTGAGGAACATTGTTGTACTAGACTGGAGTAAAGTTCATAATGATCATAATCAGTTTTTCCTACAGGATTTTGTAAAGCTATGTTGGGTGGACATCTGTCCCTCTACGGGGGTTCGGGGGGTTCAATGTAAATGCCAAAAAATGTAGATGACAAACAAACAAAAAAATCTAAGGAAATTGGATCAAAACAAGGCAAATACATTAAAGAGTATTAGCAAATATGACTAAAATGCCCAGGTGGAAACTGTCAAAATGGCAATCAAGAAATTAATAAACTAAACCCTCAGAAAAACATAATTTTCAATGTCAACAGTAAGAATAAGCCAATTTATGTGCAAAAAGTACAAATATAAGAGATCGGAAAAAACAATGTAATTTGCAGGCATTTCACACCAGGGACATAGCCACGAGGCCCCTTCGTTTACATGTCCGGCCCCCCAGGTTACTGATTGCTTAAAATAAAATAATGGATTGAGTGCACAGCGGCAAACAGAGGAGTGAGCTTGTCAAGCACACATCCCTTTTTCACAGACACCGCTGGAAGTTTGAAGTTCAGTCGGATATTTTAAACATTAATTGCTTTTTTTTTTTTTTTCCACAAAAGGCCACTAGTGAAATATTAAAAAATAAATTTGATTAACCTCTCGTCATCTCTAATAGAATATGCGCCCGTAATGCAGCGTCAGATAAATGGTTAGTTTTTTTTACTTTCACTTTGAATAATTGACTGCCGTTTAAGACCCTCACCGGCATAACTCTCGCGCAAAGTTTGCACATTGCGATATGATATCCACTGGCCTGCCCTCATGGTTTAAGATTCAAACATTTTCAATATTGACGTGGCATTTTTCTTTATGGTCACGCAAAATGATGGACAGACAATGATTCACATTTCGAGCGCATCATTTCCCGTGATAACAAAATAAAGTAGGCTAAATTATTGAATTATATATATATAACCTATATAATATATAGCGGCCCCTTATTTTTTTAGATGGGACCCTTCAAAAATAAAATTATGGCTAAGCCACTGTTTCACACACGTTAATTCACACACCACTGCCAAAATGCGTCATGCATTGATCAGTCAAAACTGAATAATCGTTGATTCAAACCTCTTTCAGCAGTCTACGGTTTAAAACTTGCAGATGTCCTGGTCAGTGTGCACACGATGATGGACAGGAGTCATAGTCACTTATTCGTTATTCAATTAAAGCCATTCAACTGTGCTCTCAGGGTTATGTTTATAAAGAGGTGTAATCCACGCTGGATCACTCTCCCACTCTTTACTCTAATACAGATACAACTTCTTTATGCAGATACAACTGTATATTTATGTCACTTTAGCATTGCGATCACTTGAATATACAGCTACAAGATATCGCGCTAAAAACCCTTCAGTTATGAATGACCGTGTCTGCCTGTTGTTCGCTGATTGGCTGGAAGTGTGTGCTCGTCAACGACATCAACACCAATGCCAGATGACTCTGCGTGTTACTCTCAAACCATTGGTAGGCGAACTCATGAACTCAAACGTGATATCAACACAGTTTTTTATTTATAGAATTTTTCACCGCAGCCAAATGCCGGAGATCCGGCACGGTGCCGGAATACTTTAAGCCCTGTGAACATGTGATCTGGTGTGTGTGGAGTTGAACATGTGATCTGGTGTGTGTGGAGCTGAACATGTGATCTGGTGTGTGTGGAGTTGAACATGTGATCTGGTGTGTGTGGAGCGGAACATGTGATCTGGTGTGTGTGGAGTTGAACATGTGATCTGGTGTGTGTGGAGCTGAACATGTGATCTGGTGTGTGTGGAGTTGAACATGTGATCTGGTGTGTGTGGAGCGGAACATGTGATCTGGTGTGTGTGGAGTTGAACATGTGATCTGGTGTGTGTGGAGCTGAAAATGTGATCTGGTGTGTGTGGAGTTGAACATGTGATCTGGTGTGTGTGGAGTTGAACATGTGATCTGGTGTGTGTGGAGTTGAACATGTGATCTGGTGTGTGTGGAGCGGAACATGTGATCTGGTGTGTGTGGAGTTGAACATGTGATCTGGTGTGTGTGGAGTTGAACATGTGATCTGGTGTGTGTGGAGTTGAACATGTGATCTGGTGTGTGTGGAGCTGAACATGTGATCTGGTGTGTGTGGAGTTGAACATGTGATCTGGTGTGTGTGGAGTTGAACATGTGATCTGGTGTGTGTGGAGTTGAACATGTGATCTGGTGTGTGTGGAGCTGAACATGTGATCTGGTGTGTGTGGAGTTGAACATGTGATCTGGTGTGTGTGGAGCGGAACATGTGATCTGGTGTGTGTGGAGTTGAACATGTGATCTGGTGTGTGTGGAGCTGAACATGTGATCTGGTGTGTGTGGAGTTGAACATGTGATCTGGTGTGTGTGGAGCGGAACATGTGATCTGGTGTGTGTGGAGTTGAACATGTGATCTGGTGTGTGTGGAGTTGAACATGTGATCTGGTGTGTGTGGAGTTGAACATGTGATCTGGTGTGTGTGGAGCTGAACATGTGATCTGGTGTGTGTGGAGTTGAACATGTGATCTGGTGTGTGTGGAGTTGAACATGTGATCTGGTGTGTGTGGAGTTGAACATGTGATCTGGTGTGTGTGGAGCTGAACATGTGATCTGGTGTGTGTGGAGTTGAACATGTGTCCGACCAGACCCGCACCCGTATCCCGCTCTGCATGGCACTTTGAAAACCAGATAGTTTATTTATAGTTTGGTTACGGATATTTTACGTCATGTTCGAATGCATATTCGAATATCGAATAAAAAGTGACAGCCCTAATGGCTTTTTATATCTTTGTGCCGCTGGGAACTTGGAGGGTATGGTGATGCTCCGTACAACGTCTGAGTTATGGAAGTTTGCGTGGTCTGGCGGCTGGTATTTTGTGGTGTGGCTCCCTTGTCTCTCATGGCTAACTCTTACTGTATTTTGTGGTGACGTTTGAGGTGATTGTATAGATTAGTGGTGTTACCTTGCAGTGCTGCGACGATGCAAAAGCACTGTTTGCAAATAACTCTTTGCGCATCGTCTTCAGGTTTAAACCCGAAAAAGCTCCACACGGTGGAATGTGCTCCATTTTACATCCTCACTCTCACCATCGCCACCGGGATTTTCCACACTGGGGTTCATTTTTACCTCTTACCGCTACAAATCTGACTCCGTTTAGGTCTGCCGCCTTGTTACACGTCAGTAACAGCGGAACATGGCCAATGAGGGAGAGGAGAGAAGTGGAGATTTATGATTGATTGGTTAGTGTTTTGTTATTGTGTGAATGTGACAAGCTCTGGTGGGACCAATAACGCGTGAACGCAGCATGATCTGAGGGAAATACACGGAAGAGAATCGCCAACATGAAGAAATGAGATCGCATTTATGTTTGAATCGAGATCGTGATTTTTTTTCGATTAATCGTGCAGCCCTACTATACACTGATTCTTAATAAATATATTAAAGTTATTCAGTCAAGCATGGGGCGATTTCATATTTTCTTTTGTTGTTGGATGAACATTAATCACACAGAATATTAGGGCCGGCCCTTTAAGAGCTGCACGGGCCAAATTCATTGTAACACATTCGAATTCTCACTCAACTGTGTATACGTTCACTAAAGACATATCCGACTGTGTTTAGCTGAATACTCGCCAGACGTGCATTTTTACATCTTTTTGACCATTCAAACCCAATAATCCGTGAAACTGACGTCGAGATCGCATGCACGGCTGCGCTCGCTTCAGGTCAGAGTCTGGCCGTGCTTTATTTTCTCCTGCGTGCGTTTCTTTTACTTTCTCTGTTATGCGCTGCGCGTATATATTACTTCCAATATTTATATTACTTTCTGCTTCCAATGTTTAGTCTTTCAATCAGAATGATTTTAATCGGAATTACAAAAAAAGTGCATGTAAACGTGGCTAGTGATAAGTGCAGGTTTGTTAGCCAATTTAAAGCATTGTACAAGAGAAGCGTCATTGTTTTGAGCTTCAACAAGTTTTCACTTGGATCATCAAATCATGGAGGCCCCACTTTGCAACTTACAGGACCTAAAGGATCTGCTGCTAACATCTTGGTGCCAGATACCACAGCACACCTTCAGGGGTCTAGAGGAGTGCATCAGAGACGGGTCAGGGCTGTTTTGGCAGCAAAAGGGGGATCAACACAATATTAGCTCATAATTCAGCTTTGAGAATGTAACCAACCTGTTTGTTCCTCAGTTTCTTCATCTTTCACTCTCAATGTGTCTCCAATCTTCACTTCTTCACTCTCCTCTTTCTCTGTGTGTTCCTCATTTTCTTCATGTTTCAAACTGAATACATTTTCAATCTTCATGTATTCTCTCTCCTCTTTCTCTGTGTGTTCCTCAGTTCCTTCATGTTTCAAACTGAATACATTTTCAATCTTTATGTCTTCATGCTCCTCTTTAATAAACACCATCTTTATAAAAATATTGTGTGACGTGGATCTCAGTCGCTTCTCCAGGAGTTTTTCAGTGTGTTTGTCCTATTTAAGATGAGAAGAATAACAGAAAGAAAAATAAATACACACTAAATTTCTCCTAGTTCAGTAGTTCAGCGCACTAGCAAGAGAGTGATAGTTTGTTCTATTTTTATCGAACTTTCAAAATGACAGAATTCAACAGTTAAGTTGCTTTCACATTTTGTAAGTATTAAAACATTTGTAATACAATTGAAATATAACAATTGAAATAAAATGAAAACACATTTAATTTAAATTTAAAGGGCATCACAAAAATGTTAAATTCATTTCACGCTTTTTTGAAAATGAGCTAAATTGGCTTTTGAGCTACTCAATTTAGTTTGATGAATATAAAATTTCCCTAATAACACAAACAAATCAATAATATATTTTTGTTGCCGAGGTGGGCGAGCGAGAGGCGTGGGAGGAGTGAGTGATTTCATTTCAAGTGTTTGTTCTTCAAGTGTTAGTTCTTGGTTTTTGTATGTTAGTTATTTGATGCTATAAAAACGGGGGTGTGACGTCATGATTGACACCTGAGATCGACGGCTTCTCTGAGGGGAGTTGTCACCGAGGCTTTTTTCAGGATTTTTGGGAGTGAAGTGGAGCTTTAGCTTTAATTTCTACACTTCCATAACTGTTTATTTCACACCAATATAATGAATTGTTCTGCATCTGTGAGAGTGTGGGCGGGCTTTTGACGCCTCTCCTTCCTGCTCTCTACTGCGCAGACTCCGGTCCCAAGATGACGTTTAAAAAAAAAAAAAAAAATTATTATTGTTAAATGCCAAGGTCCAAAGCAAAATTGAAAAGTCCAAAGGATCTGCGCAAGATGTCAGTGCCATATTCTGACATCTGGAAGCTTCACTTACTTCAGCAGAAGCGAATGAAGTCGCGTCGTCCATATTTTTTTTACGATGGAGCCGTTGGAAGAGTTTTTAAACAGCTCTGCAATGGAGGAGGGTTTACGTAACTGGGTTGAATATTCATAGTTAGGTTATTATACAAACTAGAGTATTTATGTTACAATAACTGTTACATTTGCATATTATATTTAATGAAAACACCAAATTAAAAGTGTTGAGAAGCAGCTGAGGGCTGTCATTTTTGTATATTTTACTTTATTTACCTCAGGAATGTTTACTATGCAGCTGCGCTTGGGAAAGAAAGCGCACGAGATGAGACGCTACAAACCCCATTGAGTAAGAATAGCCTACTTTTAAACATAGTTAACCAAACCAAAATGTATTTTCATATTTTTGTTTTTTGTGTTTGAGCTCCGTCAAATTGATTCATAATCCTTGATTTTCTTCTTAATACTCGCTTACAAACGAATACTTTCTATTATTTACAGCGTGTGAACATATCTCCGATACGATTCTCTATAAAAAACAATCGGATTGCTTTGATATCGCTACTTATATCCGAACTTCCGCTACTAGCCGTAGCCCGCTAGCCTTGCACGCGTGGTAACTTGTTTAACGTTACACCCGGTAAACACTAATAGCTACAATTCGCCATCGTAGCACTTCTGCTACAATGGCGAATAACTCGGATGTTTGTCTAATGTTACCTTTGAGTGCAGGTGAGGACACGTTCGAGCTGCATTCGGTGCAGTTGGAGTTGGAGTCGTTGGCGAGGCAGATTCGCGGCCTTCTAGACAGACAAGCTGTGCTGAGAGAGCGGCGAACAGCGCTTGAAACATCGCGCGCCGATGCTCACAAGTCAGTGGATACTAACATTTTGACTCCGACCTCGTCTACTCCGCGTGTTTCTCTGCACAGGACCCAAGCACCCAGGACGCGATCATCATCCCTGGTTTCGTTCACTCCGGCACCGACACAGCGCCATGGACCCTGGGTGTTTCCACAGCGGAAGACGCGAGCCAGGACCAGAGCGAGGACCTCTCCGCCCCTCCCGGTCTTCGAGATCTCCACCCGGAACCGCTTCTCCCCTCTTCGCGAGACGGAACGCGACGCTGTGGTCATCGGTACTTCCATCGTCCGCCATGTCCACGCTACCTCAGGTAAAGGCAAGGTTATCACTCACTGCTTTCCTGGTGCTCGAGTTCTCGATGTCGCTGCGCAGGTTCCCGAGATCCTGAACGGTGACGAGCGCATCGGAGCTGTCGTGCTGCACGCGGGAACGAACGACACCAGGCTGCGGCAGACGGAGGTTCTGAAGAAGGACTACAGGAGCCTGATCGAGACGGTGCGCAGAACATCGCCTGAAGCAACGATCATCGTGTCTGGACCGCTTCCCACGTACCGACTAGGACATGAAAAGTTCAGTAGATTATTTGCTCTAAATGAATGGTTAATGTCATGGTGTAATGAACAGAAGCTGCTCTTTGTAAATAATTGGAATCTGTTTTGGGAGCGACCTAGGCTCTTCCGTCCTGATGGCCTTCACCCCAGCAGAATCGGAGCGGCTCTTCTGTCGGACAACATCTCCAGAGCGCTGCACACCATCATATGACTAGTAAGTCAAAGTCCAAATCACAGTATTTGCTGTCCTAACTTAATTGACATAAGTACCAATGTAGAACATTATATAGAAACTGTGTCTGAACATAACTGTGTAGAACATTATATAGAAACTGTGTCTATTCCTCGTTTAGTGAGGTCAAACATTAAATCTACTGTAAGATCTAGGAAAAATCTAATTGTGATTAAACCAGAAAATCTCAATATTAGTGAACAAAACCAATTTTGTACTAACTTAATTGACATAAGTACCAATGTAGAACATTATATAGAAACTGTGTCTATTCCTCGTTTAGTGAGGTCAAACATTATATCTACTGTAGGATCTAGGAAAAATCTAATTGTGATTAAACCAGAAAATCGCAATATTAGTGAACAAAAACAATTTCTAAAACTAGGTCTTCTAAACATTAGATCGCTCACACCTAAGGCGGTTATTGTAAATGAAATGGTCACAGATAATAGTTTCGATGTACTTTGCCTTACTGAAACCTGGCTTAAGCCAAATGATTATTTCGGTCTAAATGAGTCTACTCCACCAGGATACTGTTATAAGCATGAGCCCCGTCTGATTGGTCGTGGCGGCGGTGTTGCAACAATCTATAGAGATATTCTAAATGTTACCCAGAAAACAGGTCACAGGTTTAATTCATTTGAAGTACTAGTGCTAAATGTTACGCTCTTAGATGTAAGGAAGAAATCCGTATTATCTCTAGCCTTAGCTACTGTATATAGACCTCCAGGGCCCTATGCTGATTTCCTAAAAGAGTTTGCAGACTTTCTCTCAGATCTATTGGTCAACGTCGATAAAGCATTAATTGTTGGAGATTTTAACATACACGTAGATAACACAAATGACGCGTTAGGGGCTGCGTTTACAGATCTATTAAATTCCTTTGGGGTCAAGCAAAACGTCACTGGTCCCACTCATCGTCTTAATCACACACTAGATTTAATTATATCACATGGAACCAACCCAACCGATATAGATATTATACCACAAAGTGATGATGTCACTGACCATTACATGGTAACTTGCATACTGCGTACTGCTGAAATCTGTCATGTTGCGCCACGTTATCGATCAGGCAGAACAATCCTTCCAACCACTATAGATAGATTCTCAAATACCTTACCTGATCTGTCTCAGCTGCTCAGTGAACCCAAACAAACAGATGAACTTGAGGAAATGACTAGCAGTATGAGCACCATTTTCTCTAGTACATTAGAAATTGTAGCACCAATTAGATTAAAAAAGGTTAGAGAGAAAACTAAAGCACCATGGTACAACAGTGCTACACACGTTATCAAGAGAGAAACTCGTAACTTAGAGCGTAAATGGAAACAAACTAATTTAGAGGTCTTTAGAATCGCATGGAAAGAAAGTATGTCACGTTATAAAAAGGCCCTAAAAGCAGCCAGGGCTGAGCATCTCCGCAAACTAATAGAAAATAACCAAAATAATCCAAGGTTTTTATTTAACACTGTGGCTAGACTAACAAATAAACAAGCATCGCCTGAACAAAATATTCCGTTACAGTTTAGTAGTAATGATTTTATGAACTTCTTCGCTGACAAAATAGAAAGCATCAGAAACAAAATTGTAAATGTACAATCATTAATGATGTCTTATGATTCAACCGCAATTATCGCCCCTCAAGAACTACTACACCGCTTTACAACTATAGGACAGGAAGAGCTAAATAAACTTATCATTGCATCTAAACCAACAACATGTTTATTAGATCCAATACCCACTAAACTACTGAAAGAGTTGTTACCTGTAGTGGAAGAGCATCTTCTCAATATTATTAACTCGTCTTTATCTTTAGGTCATGTTCCAAGAATATTCAAGTTGGCAGTCATAAAACCTCTCATTAAGAAGCCACAATTAGATCATAATAACCTAGCAAATTACAGACCAATATCAAATCTTCCATTCATGTCTAAAATACTAGAAAAAGTTGTGTCCGCTCAATTGTGCTCTTTCTTGCAAGAAAATGATATCTATGAAAAATTTCAATCAGGATTCAGGCCGCATCACAGCACAGAAACTGCACTCGTTAAAATCACAAATGATTTACTTCTAGCTTCTGACCAAGGCTGTATCTCAATACTAGTTCTACTCGATCTTAGTGCTGCGTTCGATACTATAGATCATAAAATACTATTAGATCGACTTCAAAATTACACTGGTGTTCAGGGACAGGCATTAAACTGGTTTAGATCGTATTTATCAGACCGCTACCATTTTGTCTGTCTAAATGGGGAAAAATCAAAGATAACATCAGTAGACTATGGGGTGCCGCAAGGATCCGTGCTAGGCCCTCTGCTATTCTCAATATATATGCTGCCACTTGGTAATATTATAAGAAAACATGGAATTAATTTCCACTGTTATGCTGATGACACTCAATTATATATTTCATCACGACCAGATGAAAACGCTAAATTATCTAAACTGACAGCGTGTGTTGATGATATTAAACACTGGATGACATGTAATTTTCTGCTATTAAATTCAGATAAAACGGAGGTGTTACTTATTGGTCCAAAAAATTGCCCACAAAACCTCTCACAATACAACTTTAACTTGGAAGGATGTCCTGTCGCTTTATCCACTACAGTAAGAGACCTGGGTGTTATATTAGACCGCAACTTGTCTTTCGAAAATCATATTTCATATGTTACAAGAACGGCATTTTTCCACCTTAGAAACATTGCCAAGCTACGTAACATGCTATCAATTTCTGATGCAGAAAAGTTAGTTCATGCATTCATGACCTCGAGACTAGATTACTGTAATGCTTTATTAGCTGGTTGCCCTGCATCATCGATAAACAAGCTACAGTTAGTCCAAAACGCAGCTGCTAGAGTTCTTACTAGGTCAAGAAAATATGATCATATGACACCAATTTTATCATCTCTACACTGGTTACCTATTAAGTTCCGTATCAATTACAAAGTATTGCTACTGACCTATAAAGCCCTAAATGGTTTAGCTCCAGTGTATTTAACGGATCTTTTATCGCCCTACAATCCATCGCGCTCTTTAAGATCACTAAACTCGAGGCTTCTGGTCATTCCTAGGATATCTAAGTCCACTAAAGGAGGGAGGGCATTTTCACATTTAGCTCCTAAACTCTGGAATAGTCTTCCGGATATTGTTCGAGGTTCAGACTCGCTGTCCGAGTTTAAAACTAGATTAAAGACACATCTCTTTAGCCAAGCATTCACATTATAAATAAGTTTTATACTACAGTTAAATCGGATCAAAAGCATTAGTATTCTGAACAGCAGCTATGCTAATTATTTCCCATCTGCTTTTCTGTTGTTATCTCGGGACACTAGTCCCGAGGTAACTAGTTCGTCAGCTCCAGTTTGTATCCAGCCTCTGATGGAGACTTCAGATGCCCCTGTGATGAGACGACTCGACGCCTGTGAAGAGACGACTCAACGCCAGCGTTGTTATGGCCTAAAATAATACATGATTGATTAACTTATCCTAACATTTTTTTCTTTAACATTCTCTTTTCTAACATTTTTCAATGTACATTTATGAAATGCACTTTCTGTGAAGCTGCTTTGAAACAATGTGTATTGTGAAAAGCGCTATACAAATAAATTTGAATTGAATTGAATTGAATATTGAATTACAGGTGCAGCTTCAAATCTGTTCATAGTCAGGTATATGTAAACTAATAAAACTGATGGACAATGTTTTGATTATATGTTTAGATACATACTGTGTGTTTTGTATGTGCTTATTATATGGTTTTAGATTTGAGAGTAAAGTAAATTACAATATTAATGTATCACTTCAGCTGATATCCCTACTGTGCTCATGTTTGTAAGAGCGAAATGAGCCGCTCCTTCTGTTACTCATGAGTTTATTCTGTTACTTTACTCACACAACGCTGATAAATGTTAGATAACGCAATGCAATGTTATATTTAATAATCCATCATTAATTTAAACACTTTAAACGCTTAAAACACAAACCTTTCTCCAGCCGAATCACAACAGATACAGAAGCAGGCGCGGCCTTGTGACGTCACATCACATCACCTCACCAAAATAAAAGTCCCGATTACACGCAGCAGTATCAAAAATCACAAAAAATTTATTAAAAAATATATTTAAAAATAAAATAAAAAGATGACAAAATTCAGAGTTGAATGTATTAGTGAAATACATTTAAGAACACAATAGTAAGTTAATAATACAGTTCACATTAAGAATGAGAAAATAAGAGTTGTGTTTCTTAAAGGGAGAGTTCACCCAAAAATTAAAACTATCCCATGATTTACTCACACTCAAGTCATCCTAGGTGTGTATGACATTCTTCTTTCAGACGAATAAAATCAGAGTTATATTTAAAAAAGTATAATGACAACTATAATGAGCTTTATCAGCTTTAAAATAGCAGTAGTAGTTGCTCTGTTTTTGAAGTGAATAAAAAAACATCTGTCAGTCATATAACTGCTCCACACGTCTCTGGGGGGTTAATAAAGGCCTTCTGAAGCGAAGAAGAATATCCATATTTAAAACTTTATAAAGTAAAGTTTCTGTGCTCTCTCCTTTGTGACAGTATCAAATATAGGACTAATATAACCAGTAAAACAGAGAATATAAATACAAAATACAGGGCCCGTCATTAAGCCTTGACGTGTGCTTGTCCAGATTTTTTTTGTGTGTGGTGTAAATATTAATTATTCTGAAGCAATATTCTCATCAGTGTGCTGTCAGCTTTAGCATATTAAAATCTGCATATTTGTGATATTTACCCCGAGGGCATTTGTTTTACCTTTATAAAGGGCATTTCCCCTAATCTTATTAAATGTATGCTTTAATCTTTACATTTGATCAATAAACTCAATTAGAATAATAAGACATTACAGGGCTATTTTTACCATCAAACTAAACTATTTACTTTGAAAAATTACAACTGCCATCAAATAATGTTATGAGATCCTTTAACTATTTTTTGAAGATTCAAATAAGAAATGTTCAAATAAGAAATTATACTTTTAAATTTGAAGTTCAACCGCCAGTAAGTGGTGGCACGTGACCATCTTAATCATAGATATGTATACGTAGATGCCCCATTAGCGACTGTTTCTAAGGGAAAATAGCCGTCCGCCATTTTCGAACGGTCAAAACCTGACGTGAATGCGCTTTTGTGAACATTCAAATCTTGGATTCTCTGTTTGTTTGTTTTTACTACTGTGAGTGACGACAGCATCTGAAGTGTTGACCGTTCTAAAATGGCGGTGCGTCGACATGCCTGGAGCGAGCGAATGAGGCACCTACGTATACATATCTATTGTTAATCTATTTTAATTTGATAAAAAGTTCAAATTCAAATTTTGAATTGTATTGTATTGAAATAGCCTGTGAAGCTGACATTGCATTAAAATGTTGTTGTTTCAGAGCGGTCTAGCCAAATAAGGGAGTACTCCAACTTTTCCACTCATAATGTAAGTGATAGAAGGCACTCCACTTCACATCTTCAGTCACTCTTGGGTGCATCTCCTGGAAGTTCTTCTTCTAGACGTGGTAAGATAATAAACTAGTTATATTACATTGTGTAGCTAATTTTTGGGGGTGGACAATTTCAAGTAGAAGTGTAGTTAGTTAGATCCTGCCTGTCTTGAAAATACAATATGAAGTGTACTGCTATTTTTTCTCTTTCTCTTGGTATGAACTGAGTTTTAAATGTTTATTTCAGAAACACCAAGGGCTCCAACTGGCCACAGCATGGATTTATTTCCATTGCCCATGGCCAGTAATTATTTTGTCTTGTATATTTGTAGATGGGCAAACCGCCTGATGTTTTTGTATTTATCTGCATATGTTGAGACAGCTGAATAAAGGTACAAGCAAAAATCAGAATCCACACAGCTTCTCCTCACCAAGGCAGTGTTTCTCAGTTCTGGTTTTGGATGTCACACTGATTGACCTTTCAACAGATAATTGACTGACAAGTCAAATATCCAATCAAATCGGTGCGTAGAAAAGTCTATGGCAAGCTGTTTGGACTTTTAATCATGCTCAGAATATGACTTTTTAGATAATTTATTTTTCACTAGGTAAAATTGATAATTCTTTATATCAGGAATGGAATTTCTAGTATTTTTTTTAATTTTAATTATTGATATGAACAGTGAACAGTGACATCACTTGCAGATTCTTGCAGATCAATTCTTGATTTCTGAAATAGATTTTTCTATCGTGAATATATTTTAATATATTATAATATATTTGGCCTATTGTCACACTGGATTATGGGAAAACCATTGATATTCATTATCTCATTGAATCATACTCATACGTTGATAAAAATCATACCTGTAAAAATGTATTTCTAGAAAGTCTATGACAAGGCCAGACAAATTGTGTGTGTGTGTGTGTGTGTGTGTGTGTGTGTGTGTGTGTGTGTTCATAGCTGACGAGTATGTTGATGAGGGACAGTTGTGCAGGTGATTAGTATTCTGTGAGGATTGTATGAACAAATGGATTTCAGATATTAATAAATTGGAGAGCAATTGATAGTCTGCGTTTATGATGTGGGAAATTGGTATTTCAGCTAGCAAGAAATACATTTTTTATATCTATATTTGAATGGTATGGAGCCCCTAAAGGGACCGTTGCAAAAAATAAAAATATACAGACCATCGCATGCGCACGAGAAACTTAGTAGCAGTGCTTCGCCTGTGCTTCCCCATAATATAGTCCCAAGTCAATATCTACCTAGGAAATCGCCTAGTCTTAATCTGCATCGCTATTTGTTGTGAATACGCAGGCCACAAGAAGTAATTAGGTGTTTTTTTTTTGTTTTTTTTTGGATTTCTTTTAGTCGGGACATGCTACCTGGCAACATAGGATTCCATTCATTATGCTAAGCTAAGCTAGCGGCGACCCTCCCAAACTAAAACAATGCATGCACTAAGACAAAAATGCATTTGCCCACATATCTAAAGAAGTTGAATAAGCCCTATTTCTAAAAACGGTGGAGTGTTCCTTTAATGTTATTGAGCATACGTTACTGTTTGAGTAGGCAATGCCCCTTTTCTATTACAGTTTTAACTTACTAAAGAATCAAAAAAGTCATGCACTCAACATTTTGATTTGCAAAATTGTAAGGGTTAGAACACAGTTGGGTCATTTTATTGATTATTATACTTATATTATACAGGCAATGGGTTAAAACATTTTGACCGGTATACAGTCAAATGGGAAATACTGTACACAGTCAAAATGGGAAACATGTTACACATTTATTCATATTTAAAAAATAAATAAAAAAAACGGTGTATTGTTGTAGCCTGTCTCCATGAAGTAAACTACTGTTTTTGTGTCCATTCATTGACATTAAGCATGATCAAACGCTATGTTTTAAAATTTTGATCATTGTACATCATGATATGCATTTTATATGATCATATGACAAAATCCATGTGAATACAGCTTATATTTGACAATATGGCTGCGTTCGAAACCGCATACTCATTGAGTAGGTACTCATTTTCAATAAGTACTTACTTAACGAGCTCTAAAAGAGTAGGTACTATATTGCCTGATCTCGTTAAGTATGAATGCGATCCGCACTTTATGCGCCATGTTGACGTTATCATGTGACCTACTACGTTATCTCAAGCGCAACAACTTGAAAGACGAGTGACAGGTTTAATTCATCGATCTATAAATATCTTAATATTGATTAAACTTGCTAATTGTGTGGGCTTGTTGAAGAAACAGCTGCCCATTTATTTTGTGATATTAACCCTACTAATCTGACCCAGTTTTATCCTTACCAAAACCCACAATCGTGATCTCTTAAATATGTTGTTAATTTCTTTATTTTATATGCAAAACATGTCATCCACAAGCAAAATTGGCCTAAATCTCCTTTATATTTTCCTTTTTAAATTTAACTCCTGTTTTATCCCTCAATCCCTTATTCAAAGATATCTAACCTTGTTATTGTTTTTTCTTTGTATATAATGTATGCAAACCCATGATATTTGTTTTATTATTAGGATTGTTACAGATACAACCATGTAATGATAAAATAAAAGATAGGCCTATGAGTGACAGGTGCAGTAACAGCTCAAAGCATCAGTAACTCCACAGCCCGACCTGTGCGGTTTCCCTCAGAGTCTGCAACGAGGACGTCTTTCAGCTGCTCGAAGATCTCACCTTTGGAGAAAACTGATGATTTTATACTCTTAAAATGTAAGTTATCACTATTCAAAATTAAGATTACCTCAGAATGAATTGCATTGCTAGCCCACTAAAACACTTACAATAATAATAATAACAAATGCTGACCAATACTTAATTATATTACTTTTTTTTTTACTGAAAATTATATTGTTTTAGTAAAACAAGCAAAATGCAACTTGTTGTCATATGACATAGCGATGCATGAATACACACTAGACAAATGCAACCGATGTGAATACCAATTTTCAGTCAAGCAATGAATAAATGCATGAGTTAATAAAATATTTTATTTACTGACAACAATAGGAAACATGAATTAATGAGTAAAAGAATGAATAAAAGTAAACATCACAAATGAATAAGTCACCATGAAACAAAGCTTTATTCAAACGTATTGTTCTAACAAACCATCACACATTTACAGACGGTGAACCCCACATCTGCTGCCATCTCAACACAGCTTGATGAAGCAGTTGAGCACCGTGAACACCTTCGCCTGTCCTAGCCGTCCATCATGTCCCTTCTGAACCCCACAACCTTGAAGCAAGAGTGGAGAACATGTGCGGGACAATCTGACTGCTGATGTCTACTCCAAACATCCGTGTGCCTGCTCTCCATCAGCATGACTACTTAAAACGTTTTACAATTCATGTTGTCAGCATCCCATTTCTTGCCATATTTGATTTAATATTTTTTACAATTACATGCTACTTGTATTGTAGCTTTATGACTTTTGTGGTGTAGTGGGCTAAACACTGAACTGATAAGCAGAAGGTTTCCTTGAGCAAGGCTCAACCACAGAAGCTCTGCAGCAAATGCACAGACATCAAGAATCAGAAAAGTGCTGAAATAACTCTGTTTGAAATTAAAATAAAATACAACTTAAGATTTAAATGTATGTTTTATTCATTTCTGTAGTATACTCAAAGCCTTTGATGACAGCCTTCCTTCATCACCCTCTCTCCAGTCTCCATCAGATAAACACACACACACACACACACACACACACACACACACACACACACACACACACACACACACACACACACACACACACACACACACACACACACACACACACATGCTCTTCTGCCCCTGTAACATCAGACAACTTTCATGTTACCTGTATCTTAAACAACACCTTGATAAAAGCATAAAAGTTTATGTGCTCAATAGCCTTAAATGTTGAGGTAGTTGCTGATGTGTTAATGTTCCTCAATTCATCAACAGTACTAATGGACAAATAAAAAAAGATAACTTATGTTTAGTTACTTTATGTAGATCTATTAACATTACTGACGTTCATGTAAAGTAAGCAGTGTTGACCACAGTGAACTCTACATTATAGCACACACACACACACACACACACACACACACACACACACACACACACATCACTCTGATCAGATGTCTATTCATGCTGTGATGTCATCTGCAATACTTATCGAAAATGTTCCTGTCAGATGTTAAATAAACATTTAGTAAGCATCTTTATCTTTAAGTATATCGTTTATGTAAATCCACTTTGGAGACGTGTGTGTGTGTGTTACTGGAGCTCATACATAATAAAACGTGTTTTTACAGCCCAATCACAACTACACTATACTGTCTGTTGTCTTTACATTTTTAACAATTCAACAGTTAAACGTTACTCTACAGTAGTCCAACAAATGCGATTTTAAGACAAGGAACGGTGATTTTGGTTTGTAATACTCACATTTGATTGGCTTTTCTCCGCCTGACGTCTCCTTTCCTGTGGCCTCATGGGAAGGCAGGGATAGAAAAGTATCCGACGATGGGTACTTCACAATCTGGGCGGAATCAGTAAGCCATCCGGGAACTTCTCGCCTACTCTTTTATGATTACTGAGGTTTCGAACATACTACTCCTTTCACATACTGTTTTCGCCTACTATATAGTAGGTAAGTAGGCATATTCGAACGCAACATCAGTATACGCACGTCCGAATCTCGCGAGAAATACTCCAAAACCCTGGTAGTTCTCGCCTACTCTTTTATGAATACAAAGGATTCGAGCATACTCTTCGCTCGCCTACTGCTTTTTACATACTATATAGTAGGGAAGTATGCGGTTTCGAACGCAGCCAATATCTCAGTGAAATACAGCGCCATCGGAGATCCTGATAGATGGCGCTAATGCTGTGTGAGAGAGTACAAGCTGCTAGTACAGAAGAAGAGCCTGTGAGGCGAGCAGTTCACGGTATTTCTCATATTTACACACCATAACACACACATTTTATACAGTTTGATGAAGCGACAGGCTCATTTCTGTATTGTTCTCAACTTGAGCGTCTTTTCTGGCGTCTTCCTCCAGAAATACTCATTTAGTGCAGCAGTGAGAGGAACCGTTGAGTTAATTCAGACCTGAGCGAGTGTGTGTGTTTGTGTGTGTGTGTGTGTGTTTGTGTGTGTGTGTTTGTGTGATTGTTTTTCGATGTTTTCGAGTGAGAACTGTTACTCAATGTCAAGTCAAAAGTCAAAGTTTGAGATCTGTGAGGGGAATGGATGGAAATCCATCTCAAGTGTTGCTGCTCACGTTTTATTTCTCCTCTTTTCACATCTTTGACTGATCAGACATCTTACATTACATTGTTAAAATATACTAAAACAGATAGCGTACTGCTAAATACATTATATTGAGCCTATAATGAGCCACGTGAGACATTTACAATCTAGATGTAAATGTGTATAGATAAATATAATAAAGTTTGATACAGAAAACATTACATATTTGTGCTGCTCTTTATTTTTAAAGGTTTGTTTTTAAAATCATCCATTTGGATCTAATTTCATTACTGCAGTGAATGTACTTATTATAAAATCAAACTAGATTCATATGGGCATATTATCCTGCTGTAGTTATTTATCTGAGCGTCATTGGTGTTTGTTTTTGTATTATTGGTGTTTTATCCATGTCGTATTGTGAGATATTACAGTATTGTCTTTCAGTAGAGCAGTTTAATAGTATTTTGTCATATATCCTGGTGTTTGTAAGAGCAAACAGTCAGAATAAAGTGAGATGATCTGCTGATGATCCTGAATGTCTTGTTGAATGAGTGTTGATAGTCTGAGGCTCATCAATATTAACAGAGCTGCTGAAAAGACTTTATTTCATCTCAATAGTTCCTGTTTTCACCTCATTTGTTATGATGTCTTCGGATCACCTGTAAAATGGCACTTAAAGCTCTTTTCATTGCTGTCAACAGATAACTGCATTTTTTCTTTTTTGCTTTAAATTTTTCTTACCATTATATATTTGGAATTTAAATTAAGTTATTAATTATTTTCTGTATTTCTGCATAATGTTTTTATTGAACTGAATTATGAACTGAATTGAGAGTAATCTATGAGAATATTACCAAATAAATGATACCAATTATATCTGGCTCAGGGCTAGGGATGGGCGATACCAATCATTTTCTTTTCGTTCTGATACCAAGTACTTTCAAGACCAGTATCGACGATATCGATACTGATACCGATACTTTAAATATTTTAATTTGAATGATTTTATAATGCATTTTGAAAGCCATCGTAATTAATATTAAATAAACAGCAATAGACATTACTCCTTTTTTTGTTACATTTATTTAAAAGGACTGAACATTATTAATCAAATAAACATTTAACAATTTATATAACAAAAATATAATGTCACACAAATTGTAAATTTGTTTCAATGATTGTAAAATAATGTTTCTACATTTTTTTTTCCCCAAAAAGGTTTTTGTGATGGAACAAGAGCATGATGAAAATGTTCCTCTTGAACCGGTTTCTGATCAACTCTTTTGCTTTTGAAAAAAGAAAAAGTGTGATTTGCACTGAAATCATCTAAAATATAATATATAAGGCTGTGTTACAGGCATAAAGAATGTATGTTAGTAAATCTTTCCCAGGTTAAACTATAATTTATTTAATAAACTAATTTTAAAAGTAAATTATCAAAAAGTAGCCCGATATAAAAAGATATAGGCTAATGAAAAAATGTAAAATCCTACTGTTTAAATTAAAATGTCCAGTAAGTTATTATAATAAGTATATTCTTCATGAAATACTGTATTTAATCTTCATATCAGAAACAATCTGTATTGTATAGGTCTAAAGCATATATAAATAAACGTGACTAGACTATTTTAATCAAATAATTACATTTATGTAATCATCACTTGGTACCTATCATGAGGGTCGTGACTGTTTTACCTTCTCTGCTTGGCTCAGCTGTACTACTTCATGCTCTTTAGGGTGTTTAACTTTTAGATGCTTTGTCATGTTTGTGGTATTGCCACAATGGCGACTTGTTTGTTGAAAGATGTCACATGAAGCTTCATCGTTGTTAACTGGAGTGCAATAAGTCAAGTCATGACCGCAGCAATGCACTCGATTCTGTGCTGAGTGTGCTGAGAGAATGTGGCGCTTACCTCTGTGCCACTGACATGAATACATGATAAGCACAGACACAGCGGAAGAAGAAATAGTTCCCATTGACGTTCATATTTAAGTAAATTTATATACTATACGGCCTACTACTATTATAAACATATTCTAAAATCACTTGTTTAAAATAAATCCCAGGTAGAATCGATATTTCAATGTGAGAATCGATACTTTCGATACAATGCCAGTATCGGAAGTATCGATACTCTAGGATCGATCTGCCCATCCCTACTCAGGGCAGGGTGACTGGAATGAAATATGTACCTCCTTATGCATCCCTGTTTCAGGCCAGGATGGAAATGCTCAAATATGGTGAAGCCTTTGTCTCATGGCATTGATTATGTATGTATATGTTAGAGGCTGGACTCTTGAGTTACTTTTGCAAAAGCGCTCGTCTTTGTTAGATAATAATCTTTCTTGGATATTACAATTTTTTCTCTCATCAAAACCTCAAGACTTCAAGAGTGTAAACTAACGTTTCAAAATATTTGAATGGAGTAGAATAATGTTATGGTTATGAGTTGAATGAGTAAGGCAGACATGCTCAGATGTGTCATTTAGTAAAAAAACTAACTCAACTGAAATATTTTTGAATTTTGACAGATTAGCTTTTCCCACGGCAATCACATCATCAGTGAAGCTCCTCCCACATCAGTTGATCAATAAATGCTGGAATATTCCCATTGGGCTACAAGTGTGACGAGCACCAAAGCATCAGGAAGAGCTGAAATCTGCAAAGCCTGAGGACAGTGAGAACAGAACCTGCAGTGAAATGAAACACACTGAAGATCCTGAAGAACAAAGAGGTTGGTGTTTATTCTTCATTCATTCTTGATGCTGAAGGACATTCATGTTAGAAAGATTCAAACACAAGCACATCTAGAGAAGCAGTTTAACTATCAAATGGGTACAAAAGTTTCATTTTTGGTTTTTTACGAATGTTCAGTAAATGGAGGCTTGAGAAAAGTTACAAAGACTGTGAACTGAATTGTGGAGTTAGATTGTTAAACTGTTTTTCACCAATTCTGTGTTCAGAATTTTTTGGGCGCCTCAACACTATATATAACTACAGCCGCTGTATTAGCATCAGTAGTTCACCCGCTCACTCGCGAGTTACTGTTATTACCGTTAGTTACTACACCCTACATTTTGCTAGCTAAACAGCTTGGTCTCCTTATTTAAAGGGTTAGTTCACCCAATGAAAATTAAGCTGTCTGCCGGAAACTTGTTATTTTAGTTTGTAAAGTTTTAAATTAGTGCTGGGCGGTATGACCAAAAATGTTTATCACAGTATTTTCCAAAATTATAACGGTTTCGTGGTATATGACGGTATAGGTTGGTAACCTTGAGCATTTAAAGGTCCCGTTCTTCGTGTGTTTTTGAAGCTTTGATTGTGTTTACAGTGTGCATAACATGTGTTCATGTTTCGCGTGTAAAAAAACACAGTATTTTTCACACAATTTACTTATCTGTATACTGCTGTTTTCACTGTCCTCAAAACGGCTTGAAAGATTTCTGTTCTATGAAGTCCCTCCTTCAGAAATACGTAACGAGTTCTGATTGGGCCAGCGGTTCCCGTGCTGTGATTCGACAGCAGCTTAGCGCACGCAGAGCGCACGTTACCGGAAAGGTCACGCCTCTCACCATAACGGGGATGCATGCGCTCAATGATCTCTAAGTACAGCGTCCCTGGGAAAGCCAAACAAAGGTGACTTGACTCCGGGATGAAAATAACAGCGTCTCGACGACATGGCAACAAACAAACTATACGAACGCAACCGAACGCAACACTTCCTATTCTCCACGCGGGAGCAACAAGACCACGCCCCCTTTTTCGCGCGTTCTTGTGGGCGGAGGTTAGTCGACATACTGCTCTACTGACGTAATTAAAGCAGGAAATACCAGGATGTAGTCCTAAGCAGCCGTTCGCTGTAGGCTTTGAAAGGGAACTTCTGTTAAATAAAATGTCTCGCTTGGCATTGAACTTTGAGCTTTATAATTTTACAGGTATTATAAATGCTCTAACAGCAACATTACACACTAACTAAAGTTTGAAAAATGGGATCACGAAGAACAGGACCTTTAAAAAATCTAACCCTGTATAACAACAAACTGACAAAACGAGGGAGAAACGCGGAAGAACATTTAAAAGGTCGAAGGATATTTGCAATGCATTTAAGAGCACTACAGTCTCTGAACAAATGACACACTGTCAGTTTAACACAGAAAGAATAAAGCAGTTACATTTTTTCCCATAAGTGGTTAACGTAGAGAATAATAGTGAATGAGGCTTTAGGGGGTGATTGGACTTACCATGGGCTGTGATGCGATCTCAGCTGTGCTCTCACTACAGTGCAACAGTGAAACGTGACCCCTCTCAAACAGTGACACGCTGCGCCGCGTTCCGAACGCAACATATACCGGTATTGCGGTATCATCAAAATTCATATCATGACAAAATAAATATCGGTATGAGCCGGTATACCGCCCAGCACTATTTTAAATATGGATATTTTTCTCACTCAAACGCATCTCTTAATTTCAGAAGGCCTTTATCAACCCCCCCAGAGCTATGTGGATCACTTTTATGATGGACAGATGCACTTTTATGGACTTCATAAACGATGCAACAATCACTGCTATTATTAAGCTTGGATTAGCCAGGACTTTTTTTAATATGACTCCCATTTTATTCGTCTGAAAGAAGAATGTCATATACAGCTAGGATGACTTGGACGAGTAAATCATTGGGTCTACAATGATTATTTTATGCTGGATAGTTTTACAAACTTTCATCAGAGACCACTGGGATTCACTGATAATCCTCTGTTACATTTGAGAGACGGCATATTTCCCGCGTGTGGGCGTGGTTTCAGCACAGACAGCGGACACTTCCCCAGCATTTGAGAGCAGGGTATACTGCTTATTTTTTTCAATATTTTGATAACTTATTTATTACTCAAATTTGTCTGGGTGGTTAATAATTATCTGTGGTGTGACAAACTCAGAACACAAATTTTAATATTGCTTTACAGGGACTTTAATGAAAAACACGACAAAAAAACAGTAAACTAACAAACTCGCTTAAATATGGGCTTTTACATTTCGCTTTGAAACTGAATCTTTTGCTGTCGTCTTGTCAGTCAGCTCCTGACTCTCGTGATGAATGAGATCTGACTCCTGCTGCTGGTCATTGAGCAGACATGTTCAGTTTTTAATTGTAGTGTCTGTTAAAAAATTTTCCTTCATTTCAGACCTGATGGAAGAGAACGAGGAGAGTGAAGAACTGAGTGAAGTGGAGGAGGAACATCATGTCAAACCTGGAGAAAAACCATTGAGTCGCTCAAAAACTAAAAATAAATTTTTAAAGAAAAGAAGAGCCAAGAAATCCACAACCTGCACTCAGTGTGGAAAGAGTTTCACAAACAAACAATGTCTTCAGCGTCACATGAGAGTTCACACTGGAGAGAAGCCGTACTCATGTGATCAGTGCGGAAAGAGTTTCACAAACAAACAATGTCTTCGGCGTCACATGAGAGTTCACACTGGAGAGAAGCCGTACTCATGTGATCAGTGCGGAAAGAGTTTCACAAGGAAACAACGTCTAGAGATTCACATGAGGATCCACACTGGAGAGAAGCTGTTGACATGTGATCATTGCAGGAAGAGTTTCACAAACAAACGTAATCTTGAGATTCACAGGATAGTTCATACTGGAGAGAAGCCATTCACATGTGATCAGTGCGGGAAGAGCTTCACACAAAGACCAAATCTTTGGCGACACATGAGGATCCACACTGGAGAGAAACCACACACATGTGATCAGTGTGAGAAGAGTTTTGCACAATCAGCACACCTTAAAGTTCACATGAGGATCCACACGGGAGAGAAGCTGTTCACATGTGATCAGTGCGGCAAAACATTTCTTAGGTCATCAAACCTGAAGACACACCTGACAGTTCATACGAAAGAGAAGCCACATTCATGTTCTGTGTGTGGAAAGAGTTTTTCGCTGCTGCATAGTTTACAACTACATCAGAAAATACACACTGGTGTGAGAGAGTACATGTGCTTTGAGTGTGGGAAGACTTTTACTTTAGCAAACAGTTTAAAACTCCACCAGAGAATTCACACTGGAGAAAAACCTTACAAGTGTTCATACTGTGACAAGAGATTCAAACAGTCGTCATATCTGAAAACACATGAGAGCATCCACACTGGAGAAAAACCTTACAAGTGTTCACACTGTGACAAGAGATTCAATCAGTCGTCATATCTAAAAACACACGAGAGGATCCACACTGGAGAGAAGCCGCACACGTGTGATACGTGCGGAAAGAGTTTCTCTACTAAAAGTTACCTGAAGATACACATGAAGATCCATGCAGTGGAGAAACCACATCACCACAATCCATGCGGGGAGAGTTTCGCTCAGTTGTCTCCTTTATTCACTCGTACAAAGAACAATCACGGTCTGAAATCACAGTGAGTAGTTCATCTTTATTTGTTGAGAAACAGTCTTTTCTTTGTAAGTTAGTTTCTTATCAGTCACGATGAACGACAGGAGATTTTGTTGGTTGATCTCTTTTAATGTCTGCTGGAAATTAAAATTGTTTGTTTTGGGCAGAACTATCAGAAAGCCTCTGGAAGGAGAGGACGGAGAGAACGCCAGTGATCCAGAACCTGCAAAATGAAACCTCATGAGACTGAAGAACAAAGGGGTTGGTGTTTATTCTTCATTCTTTATTCATTAATCATGAGACTGAACAACATGCTGATGCTGACAAGATTTACATTGTTTCAGGTCAAGAATTAAAGTACATAAAACCCAAATATTTTTTTTTTCTTCTAGAACTGTATTTTGGACCAGCTGCAGTTTATTTATTAAGCGAGCAGGGCAACCACCCAGTAGAGCATTACAATAATCTAGCCTTGAGGTCATGAACGCATGAACTAATTGTTCAGCATTTTGCATTGAGAGCATGTGCCGTAATTTAGATATATTTTTAAGATGGTAGAATGCAGTTTTACAGATGCTAGAAAAGTGGCTTTCAAATGAGAGATTGTTATCAAAGGGCACACCCAAGTTCCTCACTGACCACAAGTGTTTGACAGTATTCTAGGTAGGCATGAAACGATTACCGATTTCACCATAAACCATGATAAAATTTTGTGACGGTTAGTAATATAGTTTAAAATTAAATTATCATTAAAACCGCGTGTGATTTTCAAGATTTTGAAAACTCGCAGTAAATCTTGGCCAGTCAGTGCCACGCCCGTTTCACACATACTCCGTTTGCAGTGCGTATTTTCCGTACCCATGTTAACGGATTACCGCTTTCACACTGCACGCGGATGCTGTCCGTCAGTCCGTTCCAGGTGCGGTGCGTCTGCAGCAGTCTGGTGATCGTTTCCGTACCGAGTCTATTTTTTGCTGTGCTGCATTGCGGAATTAAAGTGACAGAACATTGTTCGCTTTAAAATAAACATGTACTGACGTGAAAATCTAGTAATTTTACCACAGATGCATATAATTTAAAATATACTCTGTTTCAAAGTCAACACATGGCTTTTTTTTCTCGGGTAAAGCAAGGAAACGACCCCTTACCTGGCAATTAGGTTAAAAAAAATTGAAATAATGGAGAGCACATACGTTCCTGGAGGGGGAAAAACAAAAGTCTTTATGACCTGCTTTTAAAAAGGTTTAAAAACGGAAGAAAAGACAAGAGTCGGCTGTTTTTGTATATAGCCTATTGTAAGTTTCTAATTTAAAATGTTTATAGGCTATACGTTATATTTAAATGTTTTGCCACTTGTGTGAGATAAATCTAGGCTATAAATATAAATAATTAATTGAATAAAACGTTGTTTAAATGTACTACTACGTTAAAACGTGACATCTATGAAAGTGTAAACAAAGAGAATTGCAATTCTGACAAGCCATGTTCAGTAACAACTTTTGGATTTGAAAAAAAAAAAATGAATAAATGCTGTGTTTGTGGTATAGGCTACAACCGCGGATCAGTTGCGCTGCAAACGCAGCATATATGAAAGCACAACAGCACGTGCTGCTCCTGCACCGCATACGCACCGCAACACGCACCGCATACGCACTGCGGACGGAGTATGTGTGAAACGGGCGTCAGTCTGACGCAGGGGCAGTACGCAACGCTGTTTTTGAATGAGAAGAAATGGCAGAAGGCAGTGACAGCGCCGGCGGGAGATTGTTCAGCCTTATAAAAGGACCACATCTGAGGTGTGGTCATATTTTGGCTTTTACAAAAGTCCTGAGGGAAACTTAATCGAAGATGGTCATCCTGTCTGAAGATCATCCCGCAGTAATAGGGCTCAAAACTACGAACGCAAGGCAAGTGGACTTTGACCTCACTACCAAAACTACGTCTGGGAAATAATAACGTGAAGCGAACGAACAAATTCAGACAAGACTAGGGTGACATTTAAGGGATAAAAATCAGGGCTTGACATTAACAGCCGCCATTTGTGGGTGTAACGTTATTTCAGCTGCACACTAGCCACTTTGGCGGTTGAACTTATTATAGTCTTCTCAAAAGCCATCCGTTATAATCGCGTTGCGCATTATAACCACTCACACGTGTTTCTATTGAGTTTATGAATGCAATGTCTAATAATCAGAGGCGTTCAGATTAGCCAGAGTTTTTCACGTTTTTCAAACTTCAATAGCATTTGAAGAGAATGACAGTCATAAAACTGACTGTAAAGTGTTCATCTAGGTGTCAGGTATGATGCACACCTTTTGATATTTAATAAAATAAACTGGCAAATCATATGGAAATATGGATATGCATTATTTCACTAGGATACTGTTTGGGCTCTTACACAAAATATGCTAGATTTAAATGCATCATATCTGAAAGAAACTGATGAGAATATTGCTTGGGAATATATTTACAGAGATAATATTAGAGATTATATTTATACCAAATTATGATTAGTTATGCGTTGCTATTGACGACGGCCATTATAAGGAAGGAAATCCCACAGAATAGAATCTAGCTAAAAAAAGTGCATATAGCAAAGTGCATATAAAATATAAAACTTGTTGAAATGTTTTAAGTGTGTGCATCTGTTCGTTTTGAACACTTTCATCTCATTTGAAGAAAACCGTGATATATTGATAACCGTGATAATTTGGGTCACTATAATCGTGATGTGAAATTTCCATAGCGTTTCATCCCTAATTCTAGGTTACTACTTGTGGAGCTTTTTTGTCCAATAATTAAAAATTCAGCTTTTTCTGAATTAAGGTGCAGAAAATTACTAGTCATCCAATTTTTTATATCAGCTATGCATTACGTTAATCTTGTGAATTTGTAAATTTCGTCAGAGTGTGAAGAAATATAGAGCTGAGTATCGTCAGCATAACAATGAAAACTAACGCCATGCTTCCTAATGATATGTCCCAGTGGTAGCATGTACAGGGTGAAAAGCAATGGTCCTAGCGCTGAGCCCTGCGGTACTCCATACTGAACTTTTGATTCAGTCGGACATCTCTTCGTTTACTGCTACAAACTGATAACGGTCAGATAAGTATGATTTAAACCATGCCAATGCAATTCCAGTAATGCCAACATAATTTTCGAGTCTATTCAAAAGAATGGTGTGGTCAATAGTGTTGAATGGCGTGCTTAGATCGAGTAACACTCAGGGCAGTCACGGATAAGACATTTCCCTTGTGGTTATTATGGGTGGCACAATAGCGTGATATGTGGTATTACCTCCAAGTTTTTTTTTTTTTTAACAAACCTAATTTATCCTGATTTTACTGCATTTTCCCATTTAAAAAATAAAAGAAATCAAAGAATTCTAAAGTATCACATGAAAACAACGTGAGGGCCTATGTGAAAATACAGATCATTTTGGGTATGGTCGTTGACGTGGAGGTTGTCCGTCACTTCAGTAGGTCTCCAAGAGTCTTTTTCTTTTCTGCAGGTGGCATCACCACTTGCCCTTCGTCTCCAACCACTCCCACCATCTCTTCGTTGAGTGCGGCTGTCGTCTCTGTGTCATTGATTTGATCGACCCTATATCGATCTACTAATTATACAAAATACAAAACAAAATGCCTACCAAAATAAAACCCCAAATCAGAAAAAGTTGGGACAGTATGGAAAGCGCAAAAAAGAAGGAAAAAAAAAGAAGTGATTTCTAAATTTACTTTGACTTGTATTTCATTGCAGACAATATGAACAAAAAATATTTCATGTTTTGTCTGGTCAACTTCATGTCATTTGTAAATATGCATCCTTTCCTGTCATTCAGACCTGCAACACATTTAAAAAAAAGTTGGGTCAGTAAAGCATTTACCACTTTGTAATGTTGCCATTCCTTTTCACAACACTTAAAAGACGTTTAGGGACTGAAGACACCAAGTGATGAAGTGTTTCAGGTGTAATTTTGTCCCATTCTTCCTGCAAACAAGTCTTAAGGTGGGCAACAGTACGGGGTCTTCGTTGTCGCATTTTGCGCTTCAAAATGCGCCACACATTCTCTATTGGAGACAGGTCGGGACTGCAGGCAGGCCAGTCAAGTACCCTTACCCTCTTCCTCCGCAGCCAGGACTTTGTAATGTGTGCAGAATGTGGTTTTGCATTGTCTTGTTGAAATATGCATGGACGTCCCTGGAAAAGATGTCTTCTTGAAGGCAGCATATTATGCTCCTAAATCTCTATGTACTTTTCAGCATTAATGGTGTCTTCACAGAAGTGCAAGTTACCTTTGCCAAGGGCACTGACTGACAGACCCTGGCTTTTGGACTTGTTGCTGGTAACAGTCTGGATGATCCTCCTTCTTCTTTGGTCCGGAGCACACGGCGTCCATTCCTCCCAAAAAATACCTCAAATACTGATTCATCTGACCACAGTACACGTTTCCACTGTGTGATGGTCCATCCCAGATGCCTCCGAGCCCAGAGAAGTCGACGGCGCTTCTGGACACTGTTAACATAGGGCTTCCTTTTGGCACAGTACAGTTTTAACTGGCATTTGTGGATGTAACTACGTATTGTGGTACTTGACAAAGGTTTGCCAAAGTAGGTTTGCCAAAGTAGTCCTGAGCCAATGTGGTGATATCGCTTATAGATGAATGACGATTCTTGATGCAGTGCCGCCTGAGGGATCGGAGATCACGGTTGTTCAGCTTAGGCTTGCGCCCTTGTCCTTTACGCACTGAAATTCCTCCAGATTCCTTGAATCTTTTAATTATGTTATGCACTGTTGAATGTGAAATATACAAATCTCTTCCTATCTTTCTTTGAGAAACATTGTTTTTAAACATTTCAATAATTTTCTCACGTATTTGTTGGCAAACTGGCGATCCTCGGCCCATCTTTGCTCCTAAAGGATTAGACCTTTCTTGGATGCTGCTTTTGTACCAAATCATAATTACAATCACCTGTTGACATCACCTGTTTCAAATCACATCATTATTTAACCATTTTACCTCATTACTAGCCCTAAATTGCTCCTGTCCCAACTTTTTTTGAAATGTGTTGCAGGTCTGAATGACAGGAAAGGATGCATATTTACAAATTACATGAAGTTGACCAGACAAAACATGAAATATTTTGTGTTCATATTGTCTGCAATGAAATACAAGTCAAAGTAAATTTAGAAATCACTTCTTTTTTTTTTTTTTTTGCGTTTTCCATACTGTCCCAACTTTTTCTGATTTGGGGTTGTAAATTATAGGCTATACATTTTTAATTAGGCTATTTATTAGTTTCGATATATTTTTACTAAACTAAAATTACATTTAAATTATCCCGACTGCAAAATAATTAATATTCTTTAAATGTGCACAGACAGATATGGACATTAAATTGAGCTGAAATTAGCCTAAATATGTTTTTTCTTCAATGTATCTTACCTTTTGAAATAATTTGTTTCAAAATGTTTATTTTAAACGTAAAATATATTTAATCCAGCAACAGACAAGTATGTGACAGTTTATTGTTTAATTTAACTGGCGATGTGACATTAGGTTTTGGGACGAGCGCCTACCATTGTTTCAGTAAGCCTGTTCAGAATAAATGAAACACCGGATACAAACCGTTTGCGGGAAAATGACAGTCGTAACACTCTTGTATCATTATTAATTTATATAACATTAAATGCACAGTGACGAATTGTAAAACAAGAAGGCCACAGCCGCAAAAAAAACCTGAACACTGTGGTTGCCGCGGTTTCTGTGGTTGCTTTCCTTCCTCTGCGGTTGGCTTGTCAATAGCGCGGTATTACAATATTGCGGTTATCACGACAGCCCTAGTAACACTAATAGAGATACAACCATGATCGGATGATAAGAGTAAATCATTTGTAATGAGAGCAGTCTCAGTACTATGGTACGGTCTAAATCCTGACTGTAAATCCTCACAGATACCATTTCTTTCTAAAAGGAGCATAATTGTGAGGACACTGCCTTTTCTAGTATTTTGACAGGAAAGGTAGATTCGGTTTTTAGGTAATAGGCTTAAAAACAGCCTAGAGTTTCATAGTGATTTATAACACAAATCATCTTCATAACATTAAAACAGATCATAATCGTGCACAGCAGTTGTCGAGCAGATTTGATGGGATTCAAATGACTATTGAACTCTCCTGTGATCTTGACTTTGAGCTTCACTTTTCTCTTCACATTTGTTTCTCGTTTTGAAATCTCACATGATTTTATGTTTCTTTTAGACTTGATGGACGTGAACAAGAAATGAAAAACAGAAGCCAAAAAAATCTGTCACTGCCCTCAAATAATGATTCACATGTGAATCAAGGCTGAAGATTCACATGAGGATCCACAGCGGTGAGAGACCTTACACACAGGATCAATGCGGGAAGAGTTTCATCCTCCGTTCTGAAAACACATCTGCCTTCATTCTGAAGAAGACACACAGGAAAAAAACTTTCAAGGCATCGTTCAGGAGCTGAAGAAGAGACCATAACACTTTTAACAGAGACATGTGTGATATTCAAATGAGAATTGTTTTCAGCCACCATATTTATCATTGATCATTCGTATGATGGGATTGGCGGCATATGTTGCCTTCGTGTCTCACTCTGCTATGTTTTTGTTTATGCTTGTAAAACTGAATCCAGTCACATTTTAGTGTGTATTTGTGGTTCAAGTACGACAAAAGTCCTAAGGTCTTGGCCCACTCCATCAGTTTATACAGTGAAGACCATGCAGTGTCATTTTACATTTGATTAATGTATTCAGCTTCTTTTAGGCTATTTACCTGAATACTACTGTTAATTTAGTTTTTTTCTTTAGTCTACATGCTAACAGTATGAACACTGTGCTAAGATCACAATACTGTACAGATTATTATTATCATGTATCAGGGAACAGCAAAGCTGGTATTGGTCATCTAGGAGTAGCCTATTGATACTTACCAATATCAGAAACTAATAAATATGACCATCAGGCATAAGTCACACTCGTTAATATCTGTTAGCGGTTTCACATCCCGACTGATTTGATAGTTAGCAAATGTTTAAAAACACGATTTGCGGTGCTTAATTCTTTAAAGGTCCCATGTCGTGGATGTTTTAAATGATTTTATAATGTTTCCTGAGGTTTACTTATATTGTTAGTATAATTTTTACATCATAAAATGTCATAATTTAGAAATAAAAGGCATTTTTCTCTATACTGATATTAGACCTCTGGCTTCAATGCTCTGTTTCAAGGGGCATGTCTGCTGTGAGACTTCAGTGAAAACGCATCTTTGCATTTGAAATGAGTATTAGATTATGTAGCGGAGGGGGCGTAGTTTAGCGAGGTCTGCAAGCGCTACCAGAGAGAGACAGAGACTCGGAGAGCTGCAGAAATATTGCTGAGAAAGTTATATTGTACTGAGTTGTTGAGAGCGCTGTGAGCGCGAGTTTATTTTGTTTTGATCGGAGAGTTCTGAATAAACACGAGTCCCAGCCACGCGACCTGTCTTCTTCCTCCTTCTTCTACCAGCTGTAACATGTGGAACCCCTCTAAACCCACTAAACTATGTTTTTTTTTTTTTTACTATTACAGCTGTCAGTGACTGTCAGCAGGCTTGATCCAAAATGAGCGGGTGCCTGCGGTTACGAGTCATCCAAAAATATTTTTAATGATATTCGGGTCGCGGTCGGTCGGGTCGTCAATAAATCCTTATTTACCTTTTGAATGTTGAGCGTTATTAACTTTTGAATAAATGCTGACGCGGGACAAAATGCCCGAATTCCCAACTCGTTGAACTGAGCAATGCCATTGTACCATTTTAATAGGCTACTTTTAAATGCATATAGGTCAGTAAAGTAATTTTTATGTATTTTCTGAGAGGGGGCGGGATTTTTGTTGGGAAAGTCGGGGGAGAGATGCACACTTCGATTAGACTGGATAAACACATGCAGCATCTTAATTGTTAAGAAAATGAAACAAAATATATAAATCAAGCCTTTATTACATAAGACTTGGCTATATCATACAGCATTCAGAAAAAGAACAGTTTGCACTCCTAAGGGCTTTCACACTGTACTGGCCTCACTAAACGTATGTGTATTTAGCTATCCAGTGCGTATAAACAGCCAGGTGAGGTGAACAAAGAAAAGAGATGATGCTTTATCCCGAGGTCCTTTTTCTCCTCTCCTTTATTTTACACACAGCAGTGCAAAAAACAAGCTGTAAAACTGTAAACACAAATAAAAGTACCTATTAACTCAAATTGCCTTCTTCAATCATTTCCAAAACCAAATGCAACACATACATCGTTTTCTACTAAGCATGAGCTGCCATTACACGGGACACAGAGGAATCTACACTTTAATTTTCTTACTACACACCTTAAGAAAACGACTAATATAAAACGCCTTCTATTACACACCGTGTTACTCACCAGCATTTCCCCCGAGGGGAAACACATCTGAATGTAGTTTGAAGAAACTTGACAACAGAATTTACACAGTACTGAGTACAACCCGCTATGGAAAAGACGTGAAAACTCACTGAACGCTAATCTCGTTCCAAACGAGAATACAACAGGAAATAGAAACTGTACACCAAACCTGCCATTACCACAAGTGTCCGATAGAGGGCGTTAACGTACTGCAAATAATTAAAGAAACACAAAAAGCATGAATGGATGCTCATTAAGACCAACACACTCCCTGCCTGGTATCTTAAGGATACCACATCTGTTACCTTTTAAATGCACACACTTTACTTAAACACAAGTAACGTCCTGTTTAGGGGAGAAAAGTAAGACAAGTTCAGTTACAGGTCTTTTAAACACTTTAGGAGTGCCGTGACGAATCACTCTGATATCTACAGTCCTGACAACATTATCTCTGCTGGGAAAAGTTTTGATGACCACTGCCATTGGCCAGTGGTTCCTTGGCACTGCATTGTCTTTCATCAAGATGACGTCTCCTTCTCGCAAGTTAGGCTTTTTGTCCTGCCACTTGGCACGACTTTGCAGGGTGCTCAGGTATTCACGTTGCCATTTGTGCCAAAATGTCTCTGCAAGATGTTGTACCAGCTTCCATTAATGACGGATGATCTCTGCCTTGCCAAAGTCAGGCGGAGGCGATGATGGGGCTCCTGTCTTTTGTGTCAGAAGCATGAAGGGGGTAAGTATGAGAGGGTTCTCGGGGTCAGTTGACACAGGCAGCAGGGGTCTCGCATTCATAATTGCACACACCTCTGCCATGAGTGTGACGAGGACCTTGTGTGTCAATGCAGAGAAGCGTTGCTGCAGGAACATGGAGTCTAGGATGTGACGGGCCACTCCGATAAGTCACTCCCAGGCACCTCCCATATGGGAGGCGTGCAGGGGGTTGAAAATCCATGTGCATTGTTGGTCTTGTAGGTAACGTTGCATGTCTGCGTCATCTTCCAGATTCAATTCTTTTGCAGCACCAGTAAAGTTAGTGCCTCTGTCAGACCTAATCTGTGTGGCAGGGCCTCTGATGGAGAAAAATCTCCGTAGAGCATTTATGAAACTAGATGCACTCAGTGTCTCTATCACTTCAATGTGTACAGCACGCACACACAGACAGGTGAACATTACCGCCCACCTTTTGCTGTTTGCTTGTCCTCCTCTCGTCCGACGGCTGATTACCTGAGACATATCCAGCTGCAGCCCCGCAGCCCACCAGTTTCAGAACACCACCCACAGAAAGGAAGTGAGAGGCAACGAGATAAGCATCGCGGAAAGCATGGTGAGTCGTCTCTAATGTTTTTGCCATCGTATGGTTAATAATTATTTAATTAAGTTAAACATTTATATGCTAGATATTTATTTTGTGATTGTCTTTATCATCTTACTGAAGCTTGAATTTGTTGTCAAGCTTTAACAGGTTTTCTGTGGGTGGTTTATTTTCGGATCGCGTATTATATTGTATGTGCTTTGCGGTAGAAGTTAGTTTGAAGACGTTAATTATCCATGAATATAAACCGTTTCTTCCACTTTCCTTTGTTATATACTTTGTTTGTGACTTAATGTTACCTTACAGTTGAGCTTTTTTTAATCCCATTTGTCAACGTTGAGATAATTGTGTGGTGATTTCATCTCTTGTAGAGACACATTACGATTCAGAGAGGTAACGCATTACCTGAGCTGCAGCAGTGCAACAAGTGTTGCAGCAATTACCATTGCCCTTTTTGCTCAGCCAGTGTGTTTAAGCCAGCCAGACTGATAAAATTACAAAGTCACATTGAAAGCCACGTCAACAAGGCAGTTGTCTATGGAGATATGTATGGTATGTCTGTCTGTCTGTCTGTCTGTCTGTCTGTCTGTCTATCTATCTATCTAAATATTATTATAATAATTAATTTTTTTAGGCTTCACTATATACAGATGTGGACTTGGCTGTAGAACAGCAATGCATCACCACTGCCCATACTGTACTACAACAGTCTTAAGAAGAAGAGATTTTGAAATTCATGTAAAGATTTGCACACAAAGACAACTTCCAACTTTGGCCACAACACCATCTACATCGACTGCAGCACTGACAACAGCACTAACAACACAATCTACATCCACTGCAGTGCTGACCACACCAGCAGTCTCCTCAGAAAGGGTTTGTGTGCGGCCTGTGATCAAAAAAAGATGCCCAATTTGCAACATCCTCATTAATAAAAAAAAACATAAAAAAACACATTGACCGCAAACACACAGAACAGCCAATACAGGATATTAATGCCACATTCCATCTTGCAAGCCAGTGCATTGACAGAACAAATGGCATATTTACAGTCCTTAAAGTTTCCAAGGGTCACAGTGTTCCTCTTCATATTCAGCTCAAGACATGGGGAGAACACCATAAGGTCAAATGTGAATCACATGAATGTCAAGTCAATATGGAAGTTGCACAGAGGAGTGCCCTGTCATCATACCAGTGCAAACACATCCGCTCCGTAACTTACTGCACATCCACTGCTGAACCAGTGTCCCTGTAAGAGGATATTTTAACCGAGATGGTGAAAGCAAAGTGGTTTAGTAATGAAAAGAAGATGATATGCCTTACACGGCAGCAGCATGCCAACAGCAATTGCGTCCCACTTTCTGTGCAAACTTCGATTGGCACCCCTGAAACAAAGAAGTTCATTTCAGTTTTTGAACCCAGTGTCTCCTATTACAGCCAGTTAGGACGTGTAATGGTTGTGTATGACTCAAAATTAAACACATGGCATTGTCCCTGTGCCAAATTGCGGCGTTCATGTGTGCACAAATATATTGCAAAATGGCACCTTTTTCAGACACAACGTGAGCTGTTTCGAACAGTCTTCAGCAGAGAAGAATCACCACACAATGCGCCACATCCACAGTCTGAGGAGAAGGATTTAAGAGAAGACAGTCCTGTTTATCCTCCAAAAGATCTGGGGCTAAATAATATGGTATGTTACATTCTTCAGCACAAGAAGATACCCGTTGATCTACCAGATGATGTGCGTGTACCATCACCCGACAAAGATTACCCAAGAAACCTTTGTCCAGATGAAAGTGTCTGTCAGAGTTGTCCAGGTGTTGTCCCCCTCAGTGATCCCATCCTAATAACAAAAAAGGCTAAAATACTCACAAACTGGTCCATTATTGAAGGTATGATTTGGTGACATCTAATTGAATGTGATATCCAGCTAAATTGTCCTCTGATGTAGTACTTGTTTAAATTTTAGATGTTGCCACCTACTGTAAGCAGTGCCCACTTTGTGGAATGTTCTACCGCTACCAGGAGTGGAAAGACCACCTACATAACTTCAATGACCACATCATCCTTGCCATACCCTTATGCCTAACCTTGAGAAGCCTTCTCCAGGTAACTTTTAACTTAACACTGATGTTTGAATTTATTTATGTTACTTAAAACAGATTTTGTTTATTCCGGGTCCATACTGCTGTAAGCAGAGCAGTGGAGTTTTTACAAGATTTGACCCGTTTGTTCTCATGGAAGCATCTGCTGAACATCATTATTTATGACTTTGCTTGTGGTTTAGCAACACATGCCAATCTAAGGGCACCTGAAAGCATTCCTATTCGTCCATATGAAGGACGCTTGGCTGAACCCACTGAGGAAAACATTAACCTAGCCAAATCTGGAAATCTGAAAGTGTCCTTGCATTGGCTGGAGGAAAAAAAGAGTTTGAGCGATCCTCAAGGACACCCACTGACAGGGTCTTCTGATCATTATGTATTATCTGACCGTTTTCATGAGGGCAATTCCAAAGACAGAAGAGATGTTCTGAGGAAAATCACTATAGTGCCTCAACTAGCTGGCAAAATAAATAGCCAGGTTGCCGAGCAACTGTTCTCAAAGATGAGGAAAAATAACTACTTTTTGAACATGTCTCAGCCATCAACACATCTGTTTCAAATGAGGACCATAATACACCATTATAACGAAAACAAGAACAACAAAGTGAGGACTAGATTAATGAAGACCTTTGGATCCAATTTGGTGACAAATATGCATGGACAGGCTGTGTTGGGTAAATTAAAATATCTTTATATTACACACTTTTTGTTTTTAAAGTAGTTAAAATGCTTAAGCCACCAACCAGAGTGTGTGTTTAAAGGAAATCTGAGGTTTGGGTCTAGCTCTTGTTGGCTGTTTTTATTGTTATAGAAAATTCCGACATCCCCACTGAGGAGCCAGTCACAGACATTGACATTGAGATGGAGGACACAACCCTAACATCCATTGTGGTCCCTACCAGTAGTAAGTGTTTATATATCCTGTATTACGTCTTAATATATCCTGTTGCAATTTATTGTATGTAATTATCCATTTTTACTATTACAGTAGAAAATGAAGTGGTGTGTAACATCAAACACCTGTCTGCCAGTAGAGTGTGTTGGGATTGTCTGCCCAGTCATAAGCAATCAGCAATGGTATGTGAATGACAGTTTTATTTGATGTTGTAATGGCAGTCACAAATCAAACCAAATCCTTTTTTTATATATTTCTTCTCGATTTCTTCTCTTTTTCTTTAAGCTTGAATGGGCTTTGGGGACAGGTGACAAGGATGAGACAATTGCTAAAGTTGGAAACTTGGTTCTCGAAAGGAAAGATTTCTGGACTCTAAGTCTAAATGAGCTGTTGGAGGCAACAGTGAGTTGACTTACAATAACATACAATAACAAGAAGAAATGTCTGTGAAAGTTTACAGTTTTCTTTTCAAAAAAATTGCAGATTGCAAACAGCTGTCTCGAGGTAATTGCATTGGTGGCTAAGGAACAAGTACGTTTTTCTAAAGCTGCAAATAGACATAGTTGTCTAGCTTGTGTACAGTCTTACATTGGTATGTTATGTTGTAGGGAATGGATATGTGGACCGTTAACGCCTATGTTGTGGTGATTTGGCTACCTCCACATAATTTGGACCCCTCCTTGTCATTTCCAGTGAGTCCACAAAGTTACATAACATTCACAGCAGTGACCAATTTTATTTTAATCCAACTGAATGGATTTTTTTTATATATTATCTATAGGATTGCATTGCATTGAAAGATTGCATTGTCTTCCCTGCTTGGAAGCCAGGCCACTGGATGCTGTGTGTAAGTTATTTGTAATCTGGTTATTTAATGTAACTTTGCAGTGAAAATTGCCTGCATTTGTCTTATCACAATTCAGAAATACCATTTCATGATTCATAACTACTAACATACTACTTTTTGCAGATCATGAAGCCAAAAGATAGGCACATGTATATTCAACCAATCCATATGGGTTGGGTGATGAGAAATATGTAAAAGTTTTCAGGTTGCAAACATAAATATAGTGAAAATGTTGAAGGTTCTCAGTTCAGGTTTGCTGTTCATGGTTCGCTGTTCAATGTTTCTGTTCAAGTTTTGCCATTCAGAGTGTGCCGTTCAAGATATTAAGAAGCTTGCTTAATGGTTACTTGCATGATGTTCTGATTTTGCATGCTTTGACAGTTTTTACAAGAGAGACCCAAATACTGTTAGCTGATGTGTTTGTGCATGGATTCAGAGCTTCAAACTGTATGTACTGCACAATGCGCTTTATTTGCATATTAACAAATCTGTTTTTATTATGTGTATTTTTGTTACAGTAAGATGACAGCCAAAATTGCTCCTGGCACATGGGTGCTAATGAAATACAAGGTTGGTTATAAAGAAGTATACTAAAGTTGGGACAAGTGTCAACCCCTTAGAATTAATAATCTCATGCTTCTCTTTTTCTTTCTTTTTTTTTCCAAAGCATATCCCCCAACAGATTGATGGTGTGGACTGTGGAGTCTTCATGTTGATGGTGAGACAACTTATGTTTTGATATAAATAAACCAATGATTGGTGTGATTTTTAGTTGTTAAAGGATTTTATTTTTACATTTACTGAGTGAATTTTCTTAATTCTTGTTGTTTTCCAGTATGCTCTACATCTCGTCTTGGGAGCCCCCTTTGATTTTAAATCTGTAAGTAATTACCAGCTCAAGTATTTGACCTTTATGATGTTGTAGTAGTTAATATTGCAAGATCCCTCTGTTTTTGTCTTCCAGTGCGACTTCCCAAACATACGGAGATGGTGGACCCTTGTTCTTCTGGAGAACTTTGGGGTTTTCTCTGAAAGGTAGATACTGGACATTTCCTCCAGCCCACCATTACATTTGCACCTCTTCTGACCAATTTTAAATTAAACATGATATGTATATTACAGTGCAGAATCCCCACAAGATTCCCTTCAAAGTGGAGGACAAGCTACGCTTTGCAGCAGTGAGGTATGTCTCAAATATAAACACACACGTATATGAGCGTTTATATATCTTTACATATAATACATTTATAAGGAATATTAGTTACATTTTACTTTAATATTCTGTAATTGAAGGAGCTTCCAGTAATCCAGAACATGAAAGAAGCTGTGAAATGGCTCAATTCCTCCAAACATCTACTGAAGGGTCCAGTGGAAGAGCCTCTTTTCCTTTCACTGCCTGAAGAGGACAAGGAAAAGGCCCTCAACAACCTAAAGGAACAATCTGAGGACTCCACACAGCCCTTCACATTTCATTTTTTGTTCAGGGATGACATGGAGTTATTTTTGCAGGAATGCAGTGACAAAAGGGGCTTAAGACTGAATGCTTCATTTGACTCATTTTAATTTGGATTTATTCAGCTTTTTTTTTTTTTTAATTATGCTCCTGTTTTTTCCCCCTTTCTTTTTTTTTGTTTTATTGAGAATTTTTTATTGAAAAATGTCAATTGTTATTTTAAAAAATGCATGCTGCTTTTGGATTTGCAGTAAACGTTTATTTTGAGTTTTGCAATTAAAGTGTATTTCATATAAAATGCCCTTAAGTTTCAAGTCTCATGTTTTTACATCATGAACAGGAAATAACTCACATAATGGCAATAGTATCACAAGATTAAAATTATAAAATGTGTTTATTGTACTCGACCTTAATGTATCATTATAACTTATATAAAATAAGACGTTTCTTGTGTAATAAAAGCCAGCTACGCTCCAAAACCGTAGGTGGCGCTACTTTTTTTTAAGAACGTAAGCTCCGCCCCTCACTTCCGTTCTGTGGGTGGTGTTCTGAAAGTGGTGGGCTGCGGGGCTGCAGCTGGATACTATTGGATTACCTCCCATGGGCCAAACACGTCCAAGCCGACGTACGTGAACGGTGGGGCAACTTGTAGCCTGTCTGCAGGCAGATCTGCCATCAGCTGATGCTCTTTTTTTCCACGCAGTCTCCTGCAGGTGACACATTGGGACAGAGTGCCTCTAATACATCTCTTTCCGCCCACCAGCCACAGTCCAGCGTCCCTGATGGCCCCCTCCATGAAGTGTCTGCCCTGGTGTTTTACTTGCTCGTGATAGTGGCGCACAAGGAGAGTTGTTAGGTGGTTCTGAACTGGGATGATGAGGGGATTGGTACAGTTTATCTCAAGGCCAGACTGAGTGATGCGTCCTCCCACTCTGAGAAGTCCAAAGCTGTCAACTACTGGGCACAGCTTTGCAATGGTGCTCTGTTTTGAAATGCCTGACTTACTCTGAATATTACTGAATTCACTAGGATATCTTTCCAGCTGCATGTTCTTGATCAGTAGTTTCTTTGCTTTTTCCAGGTTCTCCGGCGTGATTGCTTTCTTACAGGTATGCCACCCTCTGCATGTGTTGTCTTTGTTTGTCTGAAACACTGGGCTATGTGAATCAGGACCGCAAGTGCTCTTAACACAGTAGTCCACTTTGAGAAGCGCTCGAAGCGTTCAGTTCCAAAGCTGGGCTGTGTGATTTCAGTGACTAGCGTTGCGACCTGAGGTCTGATCTCAGAGTCTAATTCTGGGTCAACTAGATCAAACTGTGACTGATGATCAGCTGGAGGCTTACCAGACAAGAAGGCGGGTCCGGTCAGCCAGTTTGTGTCTCTCAATGATGCAGCAGTAACGGATCTGGAGCCATGGTCGGCCGGGTTGAGCTCTGAGGGGACACAATGTTGGTAGGTAATTTTTCTACATAATGTCATATAAATAACCTGAAAATACTGTAGTTCATTAAGATTAAATCTTACTATAACCACTCTTACTAAAAAAAATGGGGTAAGCACAATTATATTCTCATTTCAAGAGGTGTTCTGAGTAAATTATTTGTTTGTAACACTTTACAATATGGTTTGATTTGTTAACATTACATTAGTTAATGCATTAGACTAATAACTAACATGAACTAACCATGATCAATACATTTGTTACTGTATTTATTAATCTTTGTTAATCTTCGTTAATAAAAATACAGCTGTTCATTGTTTGTATATGTTACTTTACAGTGCACATTAACTATGTAAACAAATAGAGAGCAATTTGAGCGCAAGACGCTCGTGTTGTTTTAAAGACAGTGAATGCGCGCTCGCGGGGCTCTCTCGCACGCTCTCTCTCTCGCGATCTCTCTCTCTCGCGCGCTCTCTCTCGCGCTCTCTCTCTCTCGCGCGTGTGCGCTCTCTCTCTCTCATGCGCGGTAATGTGGGTTTGGAATGGAATGATTCGTAACATTTTTATAATTGTAACGAGTAACGATGCAGCACATAAAAAAAATATCGGAGTAAAAGTATTAAACTCATCGAAAATATGTACTGAAGTAAAAGTGGAAGTAGGAGAAAAAAATAATACTCTTGTAAAGTACAGATACTGCCTTTTAGTACTTAAGTACAGTAGTGAAGTAGTTCTACTTCGTTACTATACATCTCTGGTCCTGAAGGCATTGAAGGGAGGACTTCCATCTCACCCACTCCACTTGGAGGTGTCCAGGTAATGGAGTGTCCCACTCACCGTTTTCTATGGTCAGCTTTCTCAGCAACAATCTCCCTTGTATAGTGACAGGTGAGAGAAAGCCGAGCGGATCAAAGATGCTGTTTATGGTTGAGAGCACGCCTCTGCGTGTGAAAGGTTTGTCGTCTCGCTGTACTTGAAAGGTGAATGTGTCTGTGACTATGTTCCAGCTGATACCCAGGCTCCGCTGCACAGGGACGTTATCCGTGGCAAAGTCCAGGTCTTTAATGTTGTTTGCAAGGTCTTCAGGGGGGAATTCAGCCATGACAGCTGCACTGTTTGATGTAATCTTGTGCAACCGGAGGCTGTTGTGAAAGAGCATCTCTTGTGCCCTCTTCACCAAGTTGATGGCCTCGGTCTCTGTTGCAAACGACTTCAGAGCATCGTCGACATAAAAGTTTCTCTCGATGAACGCTCTGACATCAGAGCCGAATTCAGATTCTGCTTCTTTCGCTGCCCTCCTGAGGCAGTAGATTGCTACAGCAGGAGACGGTGTGTTGCCAAACACATGCACACGCATTCTGTAGTCTACAATTTCACTGTCCCATTTGTTGTCGCGGAACCATAGAAACCTCAGGTAGTCTCTGTGCTCCTCCTTGACTACAAAACAGTAAAACATGTGTTGAATATCTGCAGTCACAGCAATTTTCTCTTTTCTAAACCTGATGAGGACGCCTAACAGGTCATTGTTCTGATCTGGGCCTTTGAGCAAGACACTGTTCAGTGAAATTCCTTCATACTGAGCACTTGAATCGAACACTATTCGAATCTGTTCGGGTTTCTTGGGATGGTAGATGCCGAAGGATGGCAAATACCAACTTTCTTGTCCTTCTTGGAGGACGGGGACATTCTCTGCATGTTGACTGTCAATCATCTTTTGCATGAACTGCATGGTATGTTCTTTCATGTCAGGTTTCTTCTCTAGTGTGCGGCAGACTGACTTGAGTCTTTTCATGGCATAGTCTCTGTTGTTTGGCAGACGTTCTCTCGGGGTCCGAAAAGGTAGGGGTGCGACCCAGTTTTGAGTGCTATCTTGATATACCTCAGTATCCATGATCCTCAGGAAGTTGAGATCATTGATGGACGGAGCAGGTTGGTGATCTTTGTCGGTGCAGTGGAAGACAGAAGACTTCAGGTGATCCCCGTGCAACAGAGCAGCAGTGTGAACAGCGGTTTGCTGAGAAGGAGGATCATGGAGGACTGAGTGGCTGTGTGGAGGGTCTTTCACACGCAGGTGGCTGGAGCAGGGTGTGAGGTAGCTGGGGCGGCCATCTCCCAAGATACATGTTTTGAGAGAAGTGACTGAGGAGGGGCGGTGTGCTGTGCCGAGGCACACATCGCCGATCACCACCCAGCCTAGGTCTAGCTTTTGAGCGAATGGGGCATTGTCGGGCCGTTGATCTGTTTTCTGATCTTGTGTATACACAAAATGTCTCTCCCTAGCAACAGCAGTATCTGGGCACTGGGGTCTAATTGAGGAATCTCAGTGGCTAAGCATCTCAGGTGAGGGTGATGTAAAACTGCACTGGGAGTTGGGATTTCAGACCTGTTGTTCGGGAGTTCATTGCATTCAATGAGGACGGGTAGAGGGACGCAGGTCTTTTTGTCCAGTGACTCCAGCATGTAGCCACAAGTTCTCCTTCCAGAAGTCTCTATACTCAGGGTACCCGCGGGATCTTAAAAAGTCTTAAATGTCTTTAAATTCAAAATCAAAATTTTAAGGCCTTAAAAGTCTTAAATTCGCTGAAGTATTGAGTTCTAGGTCTTAAATATTTTTAAACGGGTCTTAATTTTCCTACGTCCATGTAACGCTACTCCATTGCTCATTGAAATGCTCCCGCGATGTTTTAGAGAGAGAGAGAGAGAGAGAGAGAGAGTATGTGTGTGTGTGTGTGTGTGTGTGTGTGTGTGTGTGTGTGTGTGTGTGTGTGTGTGTTGTTAGTTCGTTTTTCCGCTAGTGAGAGACCAACATGCATATTATATAGCAGCCAATCAGCTTTCGTGTTACTGGCTCGGGTCTCTTTCAGATTGTACCACAGACACATCAAACGGATTTTATTCTTCAGATTCAGTTCTCCAGTTCTTCCAGTTCACGCGATCGTAATAGCAAAGGTGAATCTTTCTCACCTGCCATCTCGTATAATGACCAAATAAAAGTTTGATATGCCCGATAGCACTAAACAAAGAGTTTAAAAAGGGATGGAAACCCCGAACTCATTCGCTACTGACACACGGACTGATGTCAGACTGGCCGCGGATTCTGCACACGTTTGCCGCCTGTCAGCGCTCGCGCGTGTGTACCGAATCTAGGCACATTCATATCTATGGGCTCATTACTGTAGGTCTTAAAGTGAAAGCAATCCAATATAGCCTAGCCTATACCCCCTCCTGCCTGTGTCGTTAGTATTAATCAACAACAACAACGGGGAAAAACAAACAGTAGCCTACCTAAACTTAAAGCACTGTTTGTATCTGTATATTTAAGTTGTATTTATTTGTCCTATTGTCAAATAAGATTCCTGCATTTTGTTTGTTTTATTGCCATGTGTGACTATTGTGCATCTAATATAATGATATGGTAAATGTGGGATCCTGATTATGAAAAAAAAAAAAAAAGAAACATGCACATTTCTGAAAATGACTGCCACAAAATCAGTAATTTTGATCTCACAAAAAATGTATATACATACACACACACTACCGGTCAAAAGTTTGAGAACGAATCGATTTTTAAAATGATTATAAAGAAGTCTCTCCTGCTCACCGAGGCTGCATTTATTTGATCTAAAATACAACAAAAACAGTATTGTGAAATATATATATATTTTTTTTACAATTTAAAATAACTATTTTATATTTCAATATATATCTTAAAATAGAATTTATTTCTGTGATTCAAAGCTGAATTTTCAGCATCATTGCTCCAGACTTTAGAGTCACATAATCCTTCAGAAATCTTGTTTTTTTTTTTTTTACTTTTTTTTATCCATCAAAGGATCCAAAAAAAATGTTTTACACAACTGTGTTCAACACTGATAATAATCATAAATGTTTGTTGATCATCAGATCCTCATATGAGAATGATTAGTGATTTGTGAAGGGGCATGTGACACTGAAGACTGGAGTAATGATGATGAATTCAGCTTTGATCACAGGAATAAATGACACTTTACTATATATTCACATAGAAAACAGTCACAACAGAACTGTCACAATATTACAGCTTTTTGTATTTTTAATAACATAAATGCAGCATTGGTGAGCAGAAGAGACTTCTGTAAAAACATTAAAAAATCTTACCGTTCTCAGACTTTTGACCGGTAGTGTGTTTGTATATTAATCCTGGTGGGATTGAGCTATGAGGAAGTGCAAGATTACTAATACTTTGTTCAATTTGAATAAATTAATTTGCTTTGCAAGTAATTTTGTGATTCTGCATTTCCTTTTGTACGTTTTTTTTTTTTTTTAATTGCGTGATATAGGTCTTAAATTTAATTCATAATGGTCTTGAAAAGGTCTTAAAAACCCTGTATACTGCCCGCACACGTCTTGAGCGTGTACGAAGATGGAGTGCTATTGTCGCTGAATATCTCAAAGAATTCTGTACGTGCAAGAGATTTATTACTTTGCTCATCAATGATAGTATACACTCTAGTTGTTGCTTCTCTCTGGCCTTGTGGATAGACACTAACTAAGCATATTTTGGAGCAACCTCTAGCACTCATACCCTCTCCGCATACCTCAGTGCACTTGGAGGAGACAGTCTCTGGAGGCTGCTGGTTCTCACTGCCCTCCCTGCCGTTCTCTGACGTAGATAGGGGTGGCTTTGGTTTCCATGGTGATGGACCTGGGAGGAGGGCTTCGACGTGTTTAATGCTCTGACATTCTGCACATGTTATGGTTTTGTCACAGTTCTTTGCAATATGGGTGGTTGAAGCACAACACCGGTAGCAGATGGAATTGTCTTTGAGATATTGTTTACGGTCAGCTAGCAGTTTGTCTCTAAAGCTCCTACATGCTCCTAATGAATGGGGCTTTTTGTGGATTGGGCACTGCTTGGTGAGATCTAGAGAGCCAGCTTCAGGCTCACCTTTCTGGCTGGACTCGACGACTTGAGTCTTGTGGACCACAACAGACTGTTTGACTCTACTGTGGATGTTTTTGGGTTTGTCTCTATTTGTGGCAGGCAGAAGTGGCATGGTGACTCTGAAACTGGGTTCGTTTCTTGCTTTGGCTTTGTTCTGAATGAAATCGACGAACACGCCGAATGGGGGGAAGGAAATCTGATGCTGTTGCTTTATCTGAGAGCCGTAGGACATCCACTTCTCCTGTAGATTATGCGGGAGCTTTTCTACGATTGGGGCTACTCCCCTAGCAGTGTCAAGGTAAGCTAGTCCTGGAAGGAATCCATCCTGCTTTGCTGCATACAGTTCCTGTAACAGGTCGGCTAAGTCGCGTAGCTTCGCTGGCTCTTTGTTGGAGATTCTCGGGAAGCTTTCCAGTCTGGCAAATAGCGCCCCTTCAATAGCTTCGGGGGTGCCATAGCACTCTTCAATGCGCTGCCAGATAGCTCGGAGGCCACCCTGGGGGTCTCTGATGTAGGCTGCTCTGAGCCTGCGTGCTTGTTCGGACGACTCTTTGCCGAGCCATTTAATCAGAAGGTCAGTCTCTTCTGCTACTGACAAGCCTATATTGTCTATGACATTGCAGAATTAAGCTTTCCACGCCCAGTAATTCTCTGCCTTATCGTCGAACTTCATCAGCCCTGTGGAGACGATCTGGTTTCTTGTGATGAACTTCGCCAGGTCAGCAGTCGGGGAGCTGTGTCCATCTTGAGCAGACGTGTGACGAAGGGAGGTAGGGCGTGGAGCAGGACTGGGTAGCCCATGGTCTTTTCCTCTCTGCCATGCTTGGTTGCTGGCTTGGTGTGGGCTGTAATACAGACTAGCAGGTAACATGGATGGCTGTAGTGGTACCTGTGACGGCGGTGGCAGCCGTCTTGGAGCTGGTGTCGGTCTCAGGGACTCTGCTGGTGGGTGTGACGGTAGCTTTGCAAGCGATGTTGCTGGATGCTGTACTGGAGGTCTTATGGCTGGCTGCGTTGGAGGACGTGCAGGTGGAAGCGGATGGCTGTGCAGGCTGGGCGGAGTATTATAGCATTCTTGTTTTAGATCTCTTTGCGGGGGCACGTTGTTTGCAGTGAAAAACCTTTGGTTCAGTTCTGACTCCGGTTCCCCGAGGCTGTTGTCATCATCTAATTCTGCTTGAAGAACTGCTGCTTCAGCTATTGCAGCTTCCATTTCTTTTCTACACCGCAATGCCTCCAATTCAGCTTCTGCTTTTGCAGTTCGTAGTTCTGCTTCAGCTTTCTGAAGTTTCAGTGCCATTTCCTTTTCAGAATAGGCAGCTTTGGTTCTTGCTGCTTGAGCTTTGGCTTTAGCAGTTGCTAGCACAGTGCTCCTTCTTGAGCTGCATGTTGATCCGTGTTGAGATCGTGCACAAACAGAGCTTGATGCAAATGGCTCTGATCTCACCTCCCATTCACCGGCTTCTGCATTAGTCACACCAGTGGGAAGTTGCATTTCGGTCGGAGAATCCATGTCTTATGGAGCAGGGGAATCTGGGCAAGTCCCATGCAGGCTTGTTTCTCTAGCAGTTGAATTTCTGTCTTCTTCTCGACAGGCAAGGGTGTGCCGTTTTACTGTACTGGCCTCACTAAACGTATGCGTATTTAGCTATCCAGTGCGTATAAACAGCCAGGGGAGGTGAACAAATTAAAGAGATGATGCTTTATCCCGAGGTCCTTTTTCTCCTCTCCTTTATTTTACACACAGCAGTGCAAAAAACAAGCTGTAAAACTGTAAACACAAATAAAAGTACCTATTAACTCAAATTGCCTTCTTCAATCATTTCCAAAACCAAATGCAACACACATCGTTTTCTACTAAGCATGAGCTGCCATTACACGGGACACAGAGGAATCTACACTTTAATTTTCTTACTACACACCTTAAGAAAACGACTAATATAAAACGCCTTATATTACACACAGTGTTACTCACCGGCATTGCCCCCGAGGGGAAACACATCTGAATGTAGTTTGAAGAAACTTGACAACAGAATTTACACAGCACTGAGTACAACCCGCTATGGAAAAGACGTGAAAACTCACTGAACGCTAATCCCGTTCCAAACGAGAATACAACAGGAAATAGAAACTGTACACCAAACCTGCCATTACCACAAGTGTCCGGTAGAGGGCGTTAACGTACTGCAAATAATTAAAGAAACACAAAATGCATGAATGGATGCTCATTAAGACCAACACACACACTTTTCCAAAAGTGGGCCTTCTCTCAGTTGACCTGCTGATGAATTCTTCAAGCAGGGTCGAAACATGAACATCACGTTCATCAATAATATGCATCTAGACAGCTGAAATGGAAAATTATGGGCCGCCTCAAGAACTGCCTGCTCTCGCCGCTGCACCTCTGAGCGCACCACGTCAGGCCTGAAACATTTTCTCAATGGCCCAATGACGCTACGATGAGCATTTACTACTTTTAAAAAATGCGGGCGGGTACAATATTTTCTTCTTTTTTTTTGCGGTCCGAGTTGCGGGCGGGTTAGTTGAAAACGTTGGTCGGGTGCGGGTTGTTTATACATTGACCCGCGCATCACTGACAGCTGTCGAGATGAACGAATCGTCAAAGTGTTGATTATAGCATTATTTTTCGATCTTTTCCCATCACATGAACGGCTGCAGTGATGAGCATTGAGTACACAGACAGTCTGTTGATCGCATGAATGCAGTGATCTCGTCATTGTAACGCATTTTCTCTTACAAAATGCTTTCACCACAACTAACAGCAAACACGACATCGACATGAATACAGTAAGAGCTTTGAGCAGCATAACAGCGTCATTCATTATAACGGCAGTTTGGGCAAGTGTGCAGATACACTCGTGACGTGTGATTGACAGCTAAAAAGAGAGTGTTCTTTGATCGCTAATCTAGCGTCTAATCAAAATGTAAATAACAGATTTGTTTCATGCTACTAACAAAAACCATGTGAAGTTTATCGCTTTAGTCACTGGCTTGATTCACTGATGCATTACGCTTAGGGCATCAAGACGGCCAAGCGGTGGGACTGACAGTATTAAACGATCTAGAAAGAAAGTCTGTGTGAACTTGAATGATTAGCTACACATCAGAAATCACTGATCAGGCATTAATGAACACTGTTACTCACTGTTTGTGACAGCGGTGCTGTCGAATCATATTGTAAAAGTCTGTTTGTAAAGCCTGTGCTGACATCGCGACTGATAGGCCCTGTCCCAAATGGCACCCTAAACCCCCACGGTCTTCCTCGGAGTCCGCACTTTCACGACGTAATGCCGCTTTGACTGCCGGGAAGTAGTCCGCTGCGTACCTCGCAGAAGTGCGCATCGATTATCGACCTCAAAGGGGGCGCTCGCGAGCACCCTTCTGAGACCTAAAATGACAAATAGGACGCAGCGGCCATTGTAAGTCCACAAGACCGAAAGTGCACATGAAGTGTGCCATTTGGGACAAGGCCATAAACTGAATCCATTTTCTCCAAATTCTCTGGGTCGGGCAAAGCAGAGGAAGGGGAGGTAACCTTTTCTCGTATGACGACATACAGGCAAGATTCCAGATCGGCTCGTCTGAGCTCTCATTTTCTCAAAGGCAGAGCAGGACACCCAGAATTCGGTTTACACCTATCAAAATTTCTAGCCACTTGGGGACCATATACAGGCTAGGGGAACTCATATTAATGTTAAAAAAACCTCATAAAATGAAAATTTCATGCCATGAGACCTTTAATCCTTTATTCATTAATTCTGTGTTATGAGTTTATTTTGTGCCAATTCACCAATTGTCTGAGGATGTAAATGAGGTTATGAGTATGTATTTGAGTGAACTTGAATGTACAGTACATGGCATGAATAAAATATTTACATTACCAGCACATAATTCAAAACTGTTTGGAAAAAGTGTGAGATTGTATTAATTTGTGTTAATGTACATACTTAGTATTCATCAATGTTGAAATTGATTCACGTAAAAACAACGGCAAAGAAGCATCGCATGTGGATGTTTATTAATTTAATATCACCCTTTACATGAGTATTACAGTGTTGAACACATCATATCAGTGGGTTATCCTCAGGTCTAAAGCACTACACACACACCACCTCTTGGCCTGATGGACAAGTGTGGACTGATGGATTTATAGTGTTTGAGTGTATTAATATGTGTGATCCACATCTGCTCATGGAGACTTTATTGACACAGTGCATTGAGTGTGTATGAAACACAGAGCATGTTGATTGAGACATCTACTATGGAGGACCAAATTACTCAAAATTAAATAATTCAATAAATAATGAATTCAATAAAACAGCGATTAAATGTACCGGTTTATTCTGAAATAATTAAATAAATGTATCTATTTCTTTTGTCAAATTACATGAAAACACAACATTTATTGTTTAATATATTTCACAATTACCTCTTCCACACACACTATTATATTTAAAAATAATAGTGTTTTTCATAATAATAATGACGCATATTAAACATCATATTTGATGAATCATGCATTTCCAAAGCACGATTTTCCCAAAGATTTTTTTCATAATAATAGAGGACATTTCACAAATGCCAATCAACAGGCAGTGGGCGGTGCTTGGTGCTGATTGGTTTGAAGTTGAAGAGTCGTAAGGAATGCCGTTTCTGGGTCCAAGCCTCAACTCGTTTAACTTGAAAATGCCATGGACGGCCGTTTATGAGCGATATTTATTCATATTAAACATCAAACATTTAAAAAAGTTCAACATTTTAAATATTTACAGTCTACACAACAGTCTCTGTGCTCACAGCGTCACAAACATTAATATTTTAACGATTTATAAAAGATGAATCACTGTCTGGCCATCTGGAATTTTGGCGTCATTCGTAAATGCAGCATATTATTATGAAAAATGGCTTTTTGAAAAAGCACATTTAATAATGAAAAAAAATCCATTTTTAAACATAATAGTGTGTGTGGAAGAGGTAATTGTGAAATATATTAAACAATAAATGTTGTGTTTTCATGTAATTTTACAAAAGAAATAGATACATTTATTTAATTATTTCAGAATAAACTGGTATATTTAATTGTAGTTTTATTGAATTCATTATTTATTTAATTATTTCATTTTGAGTAATTTGGTCCTCCATAATCTACAGGTAGGACACAAATACAAATGATGGATTGTGGATTAATCAAATTTTTCCATTGTCATTTCCAGCTTGGAAAAGCGTTGTCAGTCCAAAACATACATGAGTCAGTATTGAAATGCATAAATGTCTGCAGGTTTTATTCTGATATTAAAAATGTGGATGTATAAAATCCATTTAAGTCTAAAAATACATGAACATAGGTATAGAATGTCTAAAAAATATGATTATTCTAGAATCAGTAAATTTGTTTTCATTAAAACTTTACATTTTATAGCCATAAACTAATAACTGACGATAAACATGATAAAGTAGACATAAAACATAAGAAAGAAAGCTTTAGTTTGAGGGTTGAATCTTAACTGCTCGTCTCTCTACTCTCTCAAACTACATATATCTGCATAAATCTCCAGACCACAGCGCCTCTGTTTTCACAGACACAAATTCAAGGCCTTTGAAAACGATCATTTAAGTTTGTTATGCTATTTATGACTTTTTATGGCCTTAAATTTGAACAAAATTTTTAAGGACTCACAGAAACCCTGTTATTTGCTTGTCATTCATTTTATTTTTTCGTGTGTTTTCTATATTCTGTATATACAAGCAGTAAAAAATAAAGTTGGGTACTGTGTGTTGATGTAGAGTAATTCAAAAAAATCTCAATATGAACTGTACTATTAGCTTGCCATTGTGTTATTAAATGTATTTCAATAATACATTCAACTCTTTATCAATATATTTTTCGATGTAAATTTCTATGCTCTTCTGTGATTTTAGACTCAGCAGTGAACGGGACTTTTATTATGGTGTGGTTGTGTGACGTCATAAGGCTGCGCCGCGCTCCTGCGTCTGTTGTGGTTCTGCTGAAGAAAGGTTTGTGTTTTAAGCGTTTAAAGTGTTTATAGTGACGCAGAATGAATGATTTATTATCACTGCATTGTTTTATCTAACATTTATCAGCGTTGTGTGAGTAAAGTAACAGAATAAATTAATGAGTAACAGAAGGAGCGGCTCATTTCGCTCTTTATCGTGAATCAGTTCAAACATGAGTTCAGTCTCTGGCGAGTGACGAGAGAACCGGAGCTTTAGACTCTCCGAGTCAATTGAACCGATTGATTCACAACAAATGATTCGAAGCGCTATATTTCTATCTCTATCTCGATTTCTACAAAACATCAAATAGCTAAACTGCCTAATATACCAAGGGTCTGTATAATTTACATTCTTTTATTGATTTGTAGTGTTAGTTTTGAGTGTGTTTAGTCTAATCAGGTCATAGGTCCATTAACTGTCGCTCTGACTGATGAATTGAGATATCATTTTGGCAGAAATATAATTCATGACAATACACTATTCATTAACAGAAATATGACACTTAAATTTAGTTCAGTAATACTCAAAAGCTGACCATCAGTACTCAACACCTGACCAACTAATAATATATTAGACTCAAAACCAAAGTTTTTCTTTGGTGTATGATATGAATATTACTTCAGAGAGAAGTTATGTTTAAAAACAAAACACTATGTCAAATTGACTTGCCTGTGAAAATTAGATAATCAAAGAGGTGAAGAAAACTGTATCTAAGGAAGAATAGAAACCACCAATTTGTTTAAATGAAAGTTTAGGGAAAATATTCAACATAGCAATTATTTTTTAATAATAATTTAAAAAAAAGTTAAGTCTCCAAACATTTGCTTTTAGATAAACCGTGACCAATCGATTAGATCTCTTTTTGTTTATATCTCTTCTCCTCCATCTAAATTAGTTTGAACATATTTTTAGGGGTTTTCTCAGTTGGTATTGTGTAACAAATAAAACCAAAGAAGAGTCATTTAACATTGTTCTCAGAATATATCCTGAGAAACACACTTTAGATATGAGATGTCTAAGTGTTAAAATGAACCAAAATCTAGTCTTAAATCTGTTTTACTTCATTCAAATGAATATTACTTTTCTAAAACAAAAATATATATTATTGATTGTTTTTGTTATTAGGCAAGTTTTATATTCATCTAACTAAACGGAGTAACTCAAAACCCAATTTTGGTGATTTTCAAACAGCCTTTAAAGTTTATTTAGAAGAATCTGTAAAGTTTTTTAAAAGTCAAAAAGGCCAAAGAACTGTATTTCTGGTAAATTAATTTAGCATTTGTTTGTGATGTGCATTTTATTATAAATTTAAAAATATATATATTTTATTTAAATTATTGTCGTTTCAATTTATATTTGTTAAATGTTTAGAGATTAACTGATTCTAAATTTCTCAGCCGATACCGATACAGATAGTTTTTTTTTTTTTTCTTGTGGGGAAAAAAACCCCTCTCCCAAATAATGTCGCAAACTATACAGAGCACACTCTTATTCGACACACAACACTATTGGTTGAAATTAACAACAAAGGTATTGTATTAAACTGCTATTTATTTGAGATATAATAAGCTAATTACACCCAAATAAAAAAACGGAAATGTTTGCATGCAACTCAAATGCACATATAAGGTATTTTTCAAAAGCACTTGTCTGTTTCAAAGCAATAAATTACACATTTATTCAATTATATACATATATAATTAACAGTAAGTCAGCTCCTCTCTTAGTGTTTCTTTATCGTTAACATCGGATGACTTTCCTGAGGTATTGCAGTGTTAAATGACTTCTGTCTGTTGAAACACTGATTGAGTGATTACACGAGTGATGATAGGGATTTCGGTAAGTTGTACTGTATCTTTCAACATACCTTTTCATATTCATGAATGGTTTTTGAGATATAACTTGTATTTAAGTGTTAGAGAGGACTCGCGCTCCGCTTGAACTGATTCACTACAGCGATCTGTCACGCCACATGTAAGAGCATCAAAACAAGGTTTATTCTTTGAATTTCGTGATAAACTGGACAGAGTTTGAAAGATGACACTGTTTCTGTTTAGAAGTATCAAAGCAAAGTGCTAATTGCGATTATTGGATGAGAGGTGCTACAGATCATGTTTAGTTTAGGGAAAAACTGCAGACCTGCAACCCTGTCTTGAGCTACGGGTGATTCAAAGGGTCAAATTGAGCCTGCTTTTATGTTGCTATTTTTCTGTCTATGCATTATTGTCACGTTTTCTTGCCCTAAAGATAATTGTCCTAAAGATAAGGTGTCGGACACGTTGTTCCAGACCCATCGGCTGTTTTAAACAATCAGCAAATGGCCGATAGTGAAAATAATAGCTTTTATTGGCCACTACCAATCATTGACCGATACATCGGTAGTTAAATCTAGTGAAATTCTGTAATTTTTAAAGTTGAATAAAAATTTTAAAAAACTATCCCTCTGACTGACTGTATTACTAGTGCGATTAACCGGATTTATTTTTCTTTCTGTAAATTATTCTCATCTTAAACAGGACAAACACACAGAAACTCCTGGTGAAGTGACTGAGATCCACGTGACACTGTTATAATCATGGCGTTTATTAAAGAGGAGAGAGAAGACGTGAAGATTGTGTTTATTAAAGAGGAGAGTGAAGACATAAAGATTGAAGAAACATTCAGAGTGAAACATGAAGAAACTGAGGAACAAACAGAGAAAGAGGAGAGTGAAGACCTGAAGATTGAAGAAACATTGAGAGTGAAACATGAAGAAACTGAGGAACAAACAGAGAAAGAGAGTGAAGACGTGAAGATTGAAGAAACATTGAGAGTGAAACATGAAGAAACTGAGGAACACACAGGTTGGTTTCATTCTCAAAGCTGAACTCAAGCTGTCATTTGATCTTTATTCAGATGTCCAGCTCTACAGAAATGAAGGATATTTTTCCCTTTAATATTTTCTATTTTAAGGGTAATTTTACATCTGAGTTATGCACATTTATCATCTGCAATGCAAAGGTGTAAGCACAAGGTGGCTGTATAGCCTTACATATAAATATAAACAGTTGCGGCTGAGTGAAAACACAAGATAAAGTTCCTTACTTGTATTAGGTTATTCATTTGGATATCTGTCACCGGTACTACTGACCCGCTCTGAGCTAGATTCTAACCGGAGTGTGAGGCTGGCACTAACAAGGACGCTAAAGACCACATCCGCATGACACTAGTGTGTGTGTGTGTGTGTGTATATATATATGTATCAGTGGTGAGCTGTGACTTTTTAACCCAGGTATGCTGAGTGACGTGTAATGTCAAAAATGCCCCTGTACGTTGGATGAGTTTTTAAAATAAGCGTGTTTGCCGTCGCTCTAGTCAGTGTGTTAGCTGATCAGTTGCTTACTCTCATGACGCATAGTTTGCAAAATGTGCTGTATTTTTGTAATTCCGCTAATTGGCACTAATGTTGCATAAAATAAATGCTTCACCTTTAAACGGGACAGCGCATCGGCTGAGGACACGCATCTAAATCAGAGACGACAAATAAGAAACACCATGACCGGTGTCAATTTAAATGTCAGAAGTGCTTTAAGAATTTTGATTAAGAACTAAAACTAAATATAATATAATAAATATTAGTAGCCTATTATAGGCGAATCAGAGATATTGGAAACTGCTCTTTTATTGAGAATTTGGGGCCAGCGGCGGAACAGAAATCAAGCAAAAACTCAGGATTCTCCCCCGGCCCTCCTCCGGGGGAAGGAGTGGAGCTGCGGCCATCTCCTGGAGAGCAGTTTCCTCGATCTCTGGGTGGCCCGTCTCAGGGTCGCTTGCCACCTGGCTTGGCAGCGGGCTGGACGTCCTTCCCAGGCCGACGCTGGGCAAAGCTCTCAACCGCGTCGCCGAACAACCCGGCCGTGGAGATAAGGGAGTCCAGGAACCGATATTTATCAGTCTCCCTCATGTCGGCCAGGTTGAGCCAGAGATGCCGCTCCTGGACCACGAGCGTGGACATCGCCTGACCAAGGGAACGGGCGGTGACTTTCGTCGCCCGTAGGGCGAGGTCCGGAGCTCCCGGAGGAGCTCTGGGTCAGGCCTACCCTCGTGCATGTCCATGTCCAGGGCTTGATGCACCTGAAGCAGTGACATGGCATGCAAGGCAGACGCGGCCTGTCCACAAGACCTGTAAGCCATCGCGGTCAGACCGGAAGAGAACTTACAGGCCCTGGACGGGAGGCGCGGGTCACCACGCCAGTTGGAAGCGGTCGCCGGACACCGCTGCATCGCAACAGCCCGCTCAACTGGTGGGATCCCCACGTAACCCTTGGCCTGCCCACCTTCGAGGGTAGTGAGGAGGGAGGAGCCACTAGGTCAGTTCCGAGCACTGAACGGCGTCGACCATGACCTAGTAAGCTCCTCATGAGAACCAGCGCAGAAACCAATCGTCCAACCTAGAAGGCTCGGGACGTGGTGGAGGGTTCCACTCAAGCCCGACCTTTTCGGCGGCCCGGGAAAGCATAGCCGTCAACTCCGGCTCCCCAGAGGGAGGCAGTACAGCCGAATCTTCATCCCCAGAGGACTGGAACTCCCCTTCCGATGCAGCAATCGACATCTGGTCGTCCGCTGGAGCCCCGAAAATCATCGCTGGATGCCCATAGGAGGGGCCAGCGAGTTCTCCCGGAAACTCTACTGGTTGCGGCGCTTGTGAGGGTTCAGGGGCCCGCGGAGGTTCGCTCGACGGGTTTGCCCTGAACGTGATCCTCAGGTCACCCCGGCCATCGGTCGAAGTAGGTCTATTCTGCGGTGCAGGAATAGCACTAGATCGAGGTATGGGTAGGGGGACTCCGCCTTCCCGAACGTAGGCGAGTCTCGACCTAAGCGCTGAGATAGTCATGTTCCCGCAGTGGGAACATGAACTATCCGCAAACGCTGCTTCAGCGTGCTGAACGCCCAAACACGTGATGCAGCGATTGTGACCATCAGCAGGCGATAGGGAACGACCGCATCCAGAAACGCATGGGTGGAATGACATCTTGAAAAAGACGCAGTGTCACACCCGTGTACTCTTTTGTGAGGAAACGCTCTGAGTGCTGAAGCACCCAGGGACAACCGCGGCAGAACACAGGGAAAAGGTGCAGCCTGTGTCTGCACTCACTGTAACGGAACGCCCTCACCGAACCAACTCAGAAATTTTCTGTGGTGCTGTGAGAACAGCAGTTTTTGCTGCATGCAGCGGTGAGCACGCGGTCTCGCAGTTTCGTGCTGTCTCGCCAACACAAGCGTCCCCACGTCCTCCTTTCTCTCTCTGCTGAAGCGAAATTCTCTCTCTTGAAGAATTGCGTCTGTTTTCTCCGAATTAACGACAGTTCGGCTCCAAAGTGAATGACAACTGCGTGTTGCTCTCGCTTCCATTTTATACCCGCAGTGCGGGGCGGAGCGCGATATGCAAAGATTTTTTTTTTGTTCTTACTGAGAATCACATTATTTACATTATTACATTTTTTATTTGCAGGGTATAAGGTGGAATAACATTCATAGCATAATACTCACTACTCTTGAGTACTTTTACAAGGGCTACTTTTTACTCCTACTTTGAGTAGTATTTAGGACAGGTACTTTTACTCTACTTGAACTACATTTTTTGACAAGTAACAGTACTTTTACTTGAGTATGCTTTTTCAGTACTCTTCCCACCACTGAGTAATGGTGGAAATCTTTTGGCACATCACGATCCGATTCCAAAATAATTCTTGAACTTTTTCCATATTAATTAATCTTATTAATTCATCAAAAACTTAAAATATTTTTTTATTGTTATATATGTAATTATAAGTGCTTTTTAAAATAACCACATTATAACAGTTTAATTATAACAATTGCATGTTATTCATTTTAAATATATATTAGGTGCAAAACATAAACGCTAGTAAATCATTAAGAGGAACAAAAACATTAAAAGCAATGAACAAAGAGTGCTTTCAGTATTTAAGAGTATCTGAACTGTGAGGGATTTTTCTCTTTATCTGCTTTACTGTTGCCTGATTATTAATGATGACATCATAGACAGCGGGAGATCTGCACTCACACTAATGCACAGATCTCTTTTAATATATAAGATGTGGTTTGCCCTGTCTGTTTAATTCATTAAGACATTACTGACAGTCTTTACATTAATTTTGCATCATAAAAGCATTTTGAGATGCGCACAGACCCATTTGACTCTTCACAAAGCATTTGAAATGGAAAGCCTTCTGTCAGTGAGTTTCATATTTCTTAGCCTTCATAGAGCATTTGTAAGGAAAATACCGGCGGACGAGAACACGTGACAGAGTAAGCGTGACATCAAGCAAAGTGCACGTTTCTTACTGCATATCTGTCACAAGCACGCCAGGCTTCACCCTCTCTCAGTCACAGCGCACACCTTCACCAGAGTACTGATCACACACACCTGCACCTCATCATCACCGCAATCACTGCCTGCACTTAAGCACCACGCCCACATTCAGTCACTGTCCGGTCTTGTTCACATCAAGCTCATGCTACTGCTTACCTCAAGGACTCATCTGCTATACTTACTTGCTCCCAATGCATCTCCTCGTCTCCAGTGTGTCTCCTCGTCTCCTGTCTCCATCGCATCATTGTCTTGTTCTCCTTTGCCATCTGCAATCAAGAGTACAGTATTACCCAATTATTATCAACCATAATCTGAACTCTCACATCCGACACTCACCTGATCCGCTCACTACCTGGTTTTATCAAAAAAACACTGTTTACTTCCATCAACTGTTCTCAGTGTTCCTCTGTTTGTAACAGAAGACTGCACAGCACCAGGATGAGCACTCCGGATCCCTTCCAAGAGCTCGTTGACGCTCTTCGGCGAGCTCTCACCACCACCCCACCTGCACCTTCACCAGCGAGCACTTCGGGGAACAACACCGCTTCTTCGCCTCTGGAGTACGCCAGTCCCATGGCCAAACCGGCGCCCTTCTCTGGTTCGGCGGAGGATTGCAACGGTCCCTCTTACAATGTTCGCTGGTCCTGGAGATGCAGCCGCACCTTTACCCTCATGATCGCGCTAAAATAGCGTTCATTATCTCTCAACCATCTGGTAAAGCGCTTCGCTGAGCAGTGACTCTCTGGTCCCGAAATAATCCTATAACCCAGTCTCCCGCCAGTTTCACCTCCCATTTCAAGGGCGTGTTTGGGAAACCCTCCTGGGACTCAGCGATAGGTGAGCAGGTTTACCATCTAAAACAAGGATCGTTGTCTGTAAATAAGTATGCCCTCCAGTTTAGAACCCTCGCTGCTGCTAGTGGCTGGAACGAGCAATCCCTGCTTACAACCTACCCGCAGGGTCTGGATCCTCGGGTGCGGCTGCATATAAGGACACCATCGAGCTCGAACACTTCATCCAACTCTCCATCCGCTTCGCCACTCGTATGCAGACGTGTATCAAAGAACAGCAGGGTCAGCCATTGTTTCCTCCAACCCTCCGCCGACCAGAGTTTGTCAGCCCTCGAGAACCAGCCCACAAACCCATGCAACTGGGGAAATGCATGACTGTCAGCGGCGGAGCGGCAGAGGCGGCTGACCCAAGGGGGTAATCCAGCCCCCGGAAAGCGTACCTTCCACAGGGGCAGCCATTGCTAACCAAGCCATCACCTGCTGTTAGCATCCCATAGACTCCAATTCATTTTGGCCTCTCTTTGACAGTGAATATCTATACATCTGAGGCGTTTAAAGACTCCATTTGTCCATTGTTTATTTCTAAACAACACGACAATGT